>JAFJHM010000006.1:0-170000 GCA_019201815.1 Bombus balteatus | reverse complement strand
AGGTGGAAATGTTAAAAGAAGATTAACGTTAAAATTATATTTTTTACATTTACATATTTACATTTTTTGCAAAACACCAATGTCCAGGTTATTCGTAGGGTTATTTGGTCTCGGATAGATATCCTCAAGAACACGAATTTCATCCGGAAAGGAATGCATTAAAGATATTGTAATTTATCTTTTGGCCAGTGAGCGATGTATTGCTTCAGGCAGCAATGATAACTCGTTCAAGGTCAGGTCACGTTATGTCCCTTTTTTGTCGATTAACAGGGAGCATGTCAGTGTTAACGGTCAATGAATTGTCTTATTTGATATTCTTTTTAATATGGTCACACGAAGAGGAAAAAGAACACTGATAGAAGCTGACTGCAGACCGAGAAGATCATTTTTGTTGATACACAGGCATATTTACAGGCATACAGGCTCCGGGAAATTTCAATTTCTCAGGGATGCATGTAGTTTTAGGTGAGAGAAGAATGAAACAAAAAATGTAAAATGAGAAATTGGTCACTGTTCGAACTCTTGTTCAAACGTTATAAGTTTTGATCGATCATTTATCTTATTCGCTCGTTCAAATTGAACGGTTTGCTCTTAAAACAGTCTTTAACCACATACGGTAACGAACATATAGGTAAATAGAAAAATTCCTTATTTCACGTTTAATTTAATTTAGTTTATAATTATTATTCGAAATAAAAATTTAGAAGCCGTTCTGCACTTATAGTGCTTCAAGGTATAAGAAATTTATTTTTAGACAAAAAAGAAATCGAGATAGAACGTTTATAATACAATAAATTGAATCTACGACTAAACATTTTGCTATTTATATACTTATTTCATCGTATATTATGCAATAATATAAACAATATTGTTATGAATACATATTTAGTAGCCAGAGTGGGAGGAGTCAATATCTTCACTGTATAAAGAGTGAACTTGCTGGAACGTTTAATACATATAATAATCCAATGAGTTCTGATCTTGCAACAATATTAAAATTCTTCTAAACACGTAAGTTGAAAAAATATCTATTGTATGTATGTTTATAATAGTTGACGATTTAACATAGCATTTTAGCAATATCAATGTTGCAAAAAATTGTTGGAATATTTTTGCGGCGAATACGTTCCTATTTGTCAATGAACATATTTAATGATAAATAATAACATAATAATAGTATACTTACATACGTAATAAATAATAACATAATGATAGTATAGCAATCTTTACTATGACCCTCGTAATTACAAATGTACAATGTTCGTGACAAGTGTTTTTATGTAGTTGTTCATTGTAATAGTTTCACGACTATAAAAGACAATAAGTTGTGATAAAATCACAGATCCACTAGATGTTACATTACCAGACGGGATTCTCTTCCTGGGGTAACCGAATGGATGACAATAGCAATGCTGAACATTATTCGCTAACAGATTGAAATAGTCCATTTAATACTACTTGCTGTCTAGGATACTACCTGTCAGGATGCTCTTCTGGTTGTTCACAGTCTGTGCGTTAGGATGGTGTATGGTGGAAGTAAGGATAAAATAATTAAATAATTAACTTTTTCCTACAAATGATGTATTAAGTCGTGTAGTAAGTTTATTTTCTCTTTGGAGTAATATTTTGTGAAATACTATAAAAACGTTCCACAATATTCAAAAGTTCGGAGCACGCTTGCTTTTTGGATGAAACAAACTTTTTCATACACTTTTCTAAGAAATAAGAATACCTTTTGTAATTATAACTATCATTTTTTTAGTATAAATAATTACATTTTGAATATTACAAGAAAATAATATATTTTTAATTTTTAATTTTAATTTAAGTAATTTATATTTGTTAATATAAGGCAGATTACGACATAATATTGGAAGATATTGACTGTAGTCAAATTAATGAAGAATATGTAAAGTCATGCGATCTTGAACTAAATTATGATAGCACATATGGGGCTAGTCTGAACACGTATATAGAGATCATTAAAGCACTTCCTGAGGACACTAAGGTATGTATTTAAAGTATTTTCGATTACAGTATCATAAATAACGATTAATCATTTAGCTTAAACAATTTAATAAAAATTTCAATATATTAGGTTGTCCGAAAAGTGTCTTTCTTTCGCAAACGTGTTTTTTTACAACAGTGCACCTTCATGTACAATCGTGATACCAAGTCTGTGAAATGTCGCGGTGTTTATCTCAATAAAACAAAATGGATCGAACGTAATTAGACAAAATAATATAAAACAAAAAACGTTGTGTGTCTATTATTTCCTCATAAAACGAAAGAAACTTCTCGGACAACCTAATATATGTAGTTGTAGTACAACCATTTTGCGTCAACTAAGATTGTCGCTGTAATTTTTTATATTTCGTATATTGGCTGCTATTTCTACCTACATATATACATGCATATAAGTATCTTTCTATATTCGAAATTTTTTTACAATTGCTTTGAATATTAATCATTTTTAGTTGTTTAACTTATAAAGACATGTAAAAGTTTGTAGCTGTTAACACATATTCGAGTTTATAGTTTAAATGTACATTCACCTCAATGTAACAATAATATCCATCAATGTTTTAATTATTTAGCGCTGTGAGTAGGAAATAACTATGATACGTAATACCTACCAGGAACTGCCATGTAGTTACAAGGGTAGAAGTTTTTGTAATGTAATCATGATTACTAACCGTGAGTTAACTTTGCATCTCATTGAGATACGTCTTCTTATCGATCTCTTTGAATAGAGGAAATTCCGCTTTCTTAGAGGAAAATGATGAACGTGTATCCATTGAAAAAAAAAATGTTATTTGCATATTTTCTTCTTACAAGTATTCAAACGATCATCATAGTGAGACCAGTGAATTCTCTAATTAAATCTCTTTTTTTCATTTGAGTTCTTCCAATTAGACATGAAAGAGAAATAAACGACGATTAGATTGAAATTAATTAGGTAATTAGGTAAATTAATTACGTAGTTTTAGAAAAGCTTTATTAAAATGAAAATGGGTTTCATATTATCTTCTCTATTAATGATATGTATTATAGTTCATATTAAAACAATAATCCTACCACGAAAGCAGAGTGATTAAAATAAAGGTTAAAAAATTCATTATATTATTATGTAACGCATATATTATTATAATACATATTATGATATATACAAGACATATTAATTATATGTCCTTGTAATAGAAACGATATGAAATTATGTAAAATATATATAATATATATGTCGGAGATGGAAGGACACCGAAGCCTTCCCTTTGGAATTTCGGGAAAACTCCTTAATACTGTAATCTAGATTCTACCATAACCGTAATTAAGGATTCGTTTCACGCCCATAATCCTAACCCTAATCTTAACGCCAACCCGACATATATAATAGATATTATATATAACCTATACATGATAGATTACAGAATTACTCGTATCATTAAATTAATATTCGTATCATCAACATTTGTTTTATAGGTAACAGCCGACGTATTTACTGTTCGAATGGGTGAATATACGGTTGATCTTGGACTTCATATAGATGCAAGTTTTTGTGAGGTTGCAGCGGATTCAAAATCTATAGGGGTACCTATAATAAGAGCAATCAACATGGATGGCGATAATTGCCCTCCGGACCCGGTGTGTAAACAATTTGATACTCAGAAATGTAATACAGACGAGAACCTTTAATTTATTTTCATCAAAGAGGAATTAATTATTTTTTCTTTCATATTTCATTATATACCTAATAAAATACAAATTTTGGTTTTTATTTTGATAAACTATTTTACAATATATATACATATGTAATGGGCAAATAAAGAAATTATCTTGTATTACATACATTTTTCTGAAAACGTTAGGTAATTAACTTTATAATTTATTACATTTTAGGGGGTTTACCAACGAGAAGACTACGTAATTGACAGCATGGATGGTTTACCGCCATCATTTCCCGATGGTCATTATTTACTTAATATGACATTAGCAAACAAAGATACCACGATAGTGCACTTTGATATTTATATAAGAGTATACTGATCAATTTTTCGAACCTATGTTCGTATAGAATTTAAAATAATGTTTAAAATAAAGATTGACCAGCAAGCATACAATACGTTTATTACAGTGTTTTAAATATTTTTACTGAGGTATCTACTAACTTATAGTTATTGAATTAGCGTACGTATTTTGCTACATTTTACAGATGAGTTAAGATTTTATGAATGAGTCAGTAAATTAACCCTCGCAACCAGGTCACCATAATTTGATCTATAGATCGCTCATCGTATCAGCCGACTCGCATCTTACTGAAAACAAAACGACGAAAACAAAACAACGTTATTGCAAAACTATCCCTTAAGATGTATAGATATATCTAAATTTTCTCTGTGGATCAATTTAACCCAGCATTCGGGCTCTCCGTTACTACTTCATTATTCGGTACCCAAAAAATTAATTATGAGGATTCATAATTGATTTTTACTAACCTTTCAATTGTCCCTTTATGAAATCATTTCATTATGAAATGACCCAATATTTATGTGTATCTATACATACTTGCAATATTTATTTTCACCATGCCACTTTAATTATAATCTCTTTTATATTTTACATTTTAATTATAATAATTTTACATATTATAACATACACTCCTCGTCAAAGAGATAGCCCAGGTGTGCTATCTTTAATTTCTCAATGACGCGTGCAAAGTTTTTTGTCTGTAACATTATATTAAAACATTATGAGTTCAGAGTATGTGGTTCGTAGAAAATAATTAAAAATATTATGAGGTTTAGTGTGTAACAACAAAAATTGTTTTATTCTGAGAACGAAATGATAGCACACTCTGTTAATATGTTTAGAAATTGCTCAGTAGTTTATGATCTATCAACGAGTAAAGATAACAGTGCAATATTATATAAATTTGTAAGTATGGGACGCGGAAAAATATTTTGAAAAATATATTTTGATAAATATAAATATATATTGATAAAAGCAAATTCTTGAACTAAAACAACAACAGTTATCAGTAGCAAAAATATCGAAAGTAATCAGAAGAAGTCATAAAGTAATACAGAATTTCTTAAAAAATGTTGAAGATTATAGCAAAAAGAAAAGTACTAGTCGGCCGTCATCGTTATCCGATCGTGATAAGCGAGCAATTTTGTGTGTAGCTTCCAACTCGCAGTTAACAACGAAGCAAATAATGGAAAAATCTAGTGTTAGTAGTATGGAATGACGTGATTTTGATATGGTCATTATTACATAAGCAAGGCACCCTCTGTTCTATTATCACAATTAACTCAATTTTGTTTTTTTAATTACTGATGTAGTAACTTAAATAGGTCTAGAGCAAGGACAAGTAAGAATGTTTTATTTGTTAACAGGTTGATGTAGTTTGTGTATTTAATAATGATGAATATAATGATAAAGCGTGACAAATTATTCAGTGATAAACAATGTCAACGTGTTCGTTCGGCTTAGCGGCTTTATTCATCCGACCTCTCGACGTGTGCTGTTTGAATCTTCAAAAAGGACTGTCTGACCTTAGATCATTTCTTGGTCTTCTCGGGGAGACGACCCTCACTACGCTCGGATCACGCCACCGTTCGCGCCTATGATCACGTATGCCGCCTTCTTTGTGGATGAAACAACGGACTGAAATCGACTTTTCTGCAACTCGCTGCTTGGCGACAACTATGCGCTTGTCACGTATAATAACACACAAAAAAGGAATAGAAAAAATAAAAAAAGGAAACTTTATTTTTTTTGCAACACAGTTCACAATTTTTATTTCCGAGCTCTAGGCGTGACTTTTCGAGATTGAAACTCATAACTTTTTGACTTCCGATCGAATCCTTTGTCACCCCTCAATATCTTCACTATCCATCCGTTTGTCAGGCGTCCGTGATCGCCGCCACGCACGCCTTCTCCTTGAACATTCGGCGAAAGGACCGTTGGGATATTGATGGCTCATTAGGCACTTCGGTGATATACATTGTCGCCGAGTGCCGCCACATCTCTGTCTCCGATTTTAAAGTGAGCCAGTCGTGACAGCGGCCTGGTCTTTGATGTGGATTGACATTACACGCTCGTCGATATATTGTATGTCCCTCGACGAGCAGATAAGGCGATCCGCCTGTGACATTGTAGGACCGCGAGCGACGGCCAGCAACGCGACCCATACTAAAGCCTCGCAGCGTAACAAAACGTACACCCCCATCTTTTTTGATACTAGACTGATATTTTGGATTATGCTTACTTGAAATGTAATTACAAAGCAACTTCTTTTTTAATTTAAAATTGCATTTAACTGCCAGAATTATGAGTGAATTACAATACATTGTTCGCATTCTCATGAATATCAAGGCCCTCTTTCTATTTCGTCGGGCAATTTTCATTTTTAACGTATTGAACATTTAGAGATGCGGAACTAACGTGAAAACAACAAATCACACAAGAAAGTTCAAATATTAATTTTGTAACGACATACTTTTTATTTACATATACTTACATCGGCGATCACTAAATAAGAAACAAGTGTATTGTAACGTCAATTCACATCAAAGACCGGGCCGCACACCGCGGACGGGATGGTGTCGCGATCGGCACTCTTTAATATCCGATGGACCGATGATGGAGATAAATATTCGGCGGCCTTGGCGACAAAGTATATCGCCGAAGTGCCTAATGGTCCTTCCGCCGAATGTTCTAGAAGAAAAGGGATGCGCGGCAACGGTCACGTACGCCTACAGCGTAGTGGGGATATTGAGGGGTGACAAACAAAAGAGAAACAGATCTCACAGAAAGTAAGATTGTAAGAGCTTCAGTCTTGGAAAGTCACGGCTGGAGCTCACAACCAAATCGTAATCAGTGTAAACTAAGTGTCAGGAAATACATTCCCTTCTTTACTTTTTTAAACACTTTATTTTTCTCTTCGTCTGAGCTACCCCTTTTTTTTATTTTACGTGACAGTATCATCGATAACACAATTTCAGGACCTATGTTTTCCTGTACGGTCTGTTGATCTTATAGTTCACTATGCATTCGTTAAATTCATTAGCTTCAAGAACCGAGGGAATATAATTCTTCTCATCCGTGGAATGTCTTGGAGAAAACGATCGTCGAACGATGAACGAGGTTGAAGGAAAACCGGATTACGGTGAATCATCTATGCTATGCTGAAGGTTCAAATTGCGTTTTCTCTCAAAGTTCATCTGGTCGGAGATTCGAATTAAGTTAGCCTGCTCGTTTTGAAGAGCCCTCCTCAGTTCCTGAAGTTTCCATCCTGCCTCCATTTGCTTCTCCGCTATCTGTTTCTGCAAAGCAGCTATACGCTGGTTCAAAATACTATAATCCGCCTTTGACGGAGTCGCTGGTTCATAACCATCGCACGGCACCGCTCTGCTGTCCTGGTGCACCATGTCCAATGTCAACTGGCAAATCTTATCGTGAAGCTCAGCTAACTGTGTCAATGTCAACGACTGCAAAGAAAAAGAACAAAGGAAAAGATTGGAAAATATTTACGCAATGTCGTATTTTTATGGACATAACTAAAAGATTTTCATCACGGAGAATAGATTCAATTGATAAAGCTGACAATTAAGTTAGAAATATTCTATTTTTTGATAGATGAACAAAATTATGAGTGCAATTTATTTAAAGTTATATTATTTAAATTTTTACTTCAATTCGAAGATACATTTAGGACATTCAATTTAATAGAACGGAGAATGTAAGACATTTATTAATCTCTGGAGTACGGAATGATTTATTAGATCTATCAGGTTTATTCAGTTAGTAAGTAACATCACTAATCCATATCATTGTGATTCACATGCGGTAACCAACGTCGGGGTAATACAATCATATATCAATATTATTATTTATCAATATTATTCAATATTATTTATCAATATCAATCATATATCAATATTATTAATTATATCAATATTACATAATTCAATAACGCACCAATATTCGTATATATCAAAAAATATTTGTACCTATCTATGTATTAAACATTTCTATATATGAATAAAGCGCTTTTTAAATTATTTTTCATTATAGAAATTCTTGATAATGTAACAGCACCGATTCTTAATAACTGATGATATGAAAGATATAATCAGTACCAATAAATTTGCAGGTAAAATGAGAAATAAAAAATTCAAATTTCTCTTATGAGAAATTAAGCGTGAATTATTAACGTTTATGTTATAATTTATTATGTTTGTTGAAGATTCGAATTTAAAACCATTTCACGCGAAAGCTTATGAGAATACATTTTTTCATTCTTACATTTTTAAATGGGAGCTTTTTTGTCAAAGATTTAAATTATCTATCTATATATATGTTTCTCTCACCTTTCATTAAGGAAATCTTTTTTGCATAAAAATTGTAGCTAATGCCAAGTCCCGATTAACATAGAATCATTGGGCCATTAGAAATATACAAAAATAAAATTCCAATAGTATGTAAATTCTGCTAGTATATCTAATGGATCTCGTCTTCGGACTTACGTTTAGCCAGCTGTCAGGATCGAAAATGCCCTCGCCAGGTTTAGCCTGTGCATTACATTAAAATAATAAATGATCGTATTAATACATATACATATAAATATGAGTTTTTCCGTAAAGCTACATCTAATTAATAAATACTGTTATTTAGTATCTTTATTATTAAGAATCATATTTTATTTAAATATTTAAATATACTATAAATATTTATGCTTTTATACATTTTTAAGTACTAAGAAAAAAAACCAAAACAATGTGTTGATTTTTATTTTTTTATGAAGTTTTATGAAATAGACTATTTCAATAAAACGAATATACCTAATTATAATAAAAGAAATGTAAAGTCGTTTATCATTTATCAATAGTCACAGTTTTTTATCCTTAAAAACTTCAAAATAATAACATAAATTTAATTTAGGTTCTTACCTTTTTAGTTGTCAAAATAGTTTAAAACAGAAGAAATTTCGAAAACTGCTTTAGTAGGAAATTATTCAAGAACACAGAAACAATCACTTGATACGTTATCAATAAATCAATTCCCTTGTTAAATATGTTACATGTTAGTCTTTCGAAATATACGACTTAAAATATTTAAAATATAAAGCTTGTTTAATATACTTATCTATCGCATATGTTATACATACTCCAAGATTTTTTATTTCCTGTTCCGTTTGATAGATATCATTAGATAAATCGTGAGATTTCTTCAACAAATCTGCAATGTCTTTCCTTAATACTGGATCAATTTCTGGTTCTTCTTCCGGCCTGTCCGCCATTTTCGGTTCTGTAGTTTTACCTTCCAAATATCTAATATAATTCCGAATGCGCAGCACACCTATTTTAAATGTTACGAAATGTATATTTTACACTTTGTAATTTAAGGTATAAATTAGAAATACAATATACTTTAATAACTAAGGATCTAATAGGTTGTGACTATGAATACTATCAAATGTAAATCGTTAAAATTATAGAAACTCTGAAACTCTGAATTTGGAAACAACTCGATACCTTTCTTTCATTTAACATATTTTTATTTAAGAAACTTTTTTTTCGTTTTAAAAATTCATGACTTTTTGTTCAGCTATAATAATTATTTCCCTCTTCTATCGATTTAATTAGCATAATATTGCTTCGTATTTAGTAATATACATCATAATGTAAAATATTAAATGTAACCACGATGAACTTTTATTTCCCATTTTAAAGCAAGCATGGAAACGAAAATTCTTGAACTTTAAACTATTCATGCACTTTCATCTTTATCAAGGAACGAGGAAAAATATTTGTAGTATATATAATAATTTATAAACATCAAGTATTTATAAATATTTACAATAAAATTAAATAAATTTAATTCGATTCGATTTACGATACACGTCATTGAGAACTATTAATACAGATACGATTTATTTCAATTATATAGTCACACTTTTATGTGAGCTACTGACAATGAGATCTTTATAAATAATTGTAGAACCGGCAAGGTTTTTAAGATCGTAAGCTCATTTAGATTAAGATCAGGAATTGCATCAAATAAAAATTCTAAATAGTCGTATTCAGTAGCATTCGTTAATAACAGTTGCTTTAATCATGAATTTGCGGTTGTAACAAGCAATAAAACGATAAAAATCAGTCTTCGGAACTTTCGCGTTCTTTATTTGTAGAAAAGTTAATGTAATTTTTACCTTCATTCTGTTTTTTGAATTTCTTTACCAGTAATTCATTCGCCTTTATGAAATCACCGCAATCATCCAAAATATCTTTGTCCATCTCCGTTTCCTTGGGCTCCACCTTTTTCACTACATAAAATTCATTTCATTAAAAAAAATATATATATATAATATATTTCGTTTCATAAAAAGAAAATATGTAATATACATAGTGTTCGACCGTTCGCGGAGAGACGCGATTTCGAGGAAGCGCGTCAACGGGAGTCGTAAATTCCCGTTACGATTATACAATCGACGCAACGAAACCGATCGATCCCCTATTTCGTTTAGGATAATAGAGGTGGTTGAATTGATTATAACGCTGAGGTGACAGGTTTACTCCTTATTCCAACAACTTGTAGACAAGATGCTTACGCTCGGTGCGTACATATATATGTTAATTAGATGAGTGATCAAAAGTAGATATAGAGAATGAAAAGATGTTGACTGAGTGAAAGAAGTGAACCCAGTGCAGAGTTGTTGACTGATCTGTAGTCGTAGAACCAGTCTAGAGATGTTGGCCGTTCGGAAGATGTTGAATCAGTGAAGTTCGGTGACGATTGATAAATTGATTACAATAATGATCAGTTCTGCCCGAGCAGCCGAGCTGAGCGGACACACCAAAAGCTACTGTAACAGAAACCCGGCGTGTGTCAAATGCGCAGGAAGGCACTTAACAGCAAACTGTACGATCATTGAAAAAATAAAAGAAGTAAAATGCTTCAATTGTAATGCAAAACACCCGGCTAGTTACAAAGGATGTGTAGTGATAAAACAATTACAACGAAAACTGTTTCCGCCGCTACGAAACAGGACATACAACAACTCACAAGGGCAACAGTACAGCACAGAAAACGAGGCAACGCCAAACTCACAGCACGCAATAAACGCTAACCACAGAAACACCAACACCTTTGGTACCCGAAGCTACGCGCAAGTAACCACCCAATCGCCACCCCTCGACAACCAAATTCAAAATAATACCAGCAACGACACTACAGAAATCAAGGAACTGCTTAAACAATCCATCAAAAACACCAAAATGCTAACTAAAATGATAAGCGATCAAAACGCAGTCCTCAGACAGCAAACGCAACAAATCACAGTCATGCTACAACTACTTACAAACGTGTTAAGCAAGAAATAAAAACGGACACGTTGAAAATAGCAGCCTGGAACTCAAACGGCCTACAACAACGGGCCCTAGAAACTAAAGCATTCCTGTACAACAACAATATCGACGTATTACTCGTTTCGGAAACACACTTCACTCCAAAAAGCTACATTAAAATACCACACTACACCAAATATGATACCAAACACCCCTCAGGAAAAGCGCACGGAGGGACCGCAGTGATAATGAGAAACGACATCATACACCACCTCCACAGTCAAGTTAGTAAGGATTATACCCAAGCAACCACCGTTACAGTTCAAACTAGCAGCAACCACTTCCAGTTGTCAGCAGTATATGTACCACCGCGACATAAAATAACACCGCAAATGTGGGAAGAGTACTTCCAACAATTAGGGGACAAATACATCGCAGTAGGAGACTACAACTCAAAGCACACGCTATGGGGATCAAGAATTACCACTCCTCGATAGGGACCCCCCTGTTGACCCCTATTGTTTCTAATATATTCCTCTAAGGTTCTCCTCGGTAGAACCTTAGAGAAATATATTAGAAACAATAATCTAAATATATTATCCACAGGTAGACCGACCTACTGCCCGACAGATCTGAAAAAAACCTGACCTACTCGATTTTGCAGTAACAAGGGGAATAAACTCAGACAAACTAAAAACAACACCCAACCTCGAGCTTAGCTCCAATCATACACCCATAATAATCGAATACAGAAACAAACCAATACTTTATAGCAACCCAGAAACACTATGCAACAAATCCACCAAATGGCAAACTTTTAAAGAAATAATCGAGAGTAAAATAAACTGCAACATCCCACTGAAAACTCCCGAACATATCGAATAGGCAGTAACAACATTGACAGAAATTATACAAGAAACAGCATGGGCAACTATTACTTATGAACCAAACAACAGGCAAACAAAAATAATTCCAACAGACGTCCATGACAAAATCAGAGAAAACGTGAAAACAAAAAACATCTAAACAAACTCGCAAAGAAAATAAAAAACAAATTAAAAGAGCACAACAATAATGAATTCACAAAGTTCATAGAGACACTCTCTGCACACGAGAACACCAACTACTCCTTATGGAAAGCCACGAAAAAAATAAAGAAGCCAATAAAACCAGTCCCAGCAATGAGAAAAGCAGACAACACATGGGCAAGAAGCAACGAAGAACAAGCTGGAGAATTCTCCAATCAATTTTGCAACACGTTTACACCACATAATATCAGCAACAGCAACCACAAATGCCACGCGTATCAGGATGCGCAAATCAAATGTACCTCAAATATCAAGCAATGCACCATATCTAAAACAACAGCACAAGAAATTAGTAACATAATCGAGAAAACAAAAAACAACAAAGCACCAGGAATCGACCTAATCAATGGCAAAATCCTGAAAAACTTTCCGCCTAAAGCGATAAGATTAATGACCATAATATTCAATGCAATACTAAGAATCCAATACTTTCCTAAACTATGGAAACTAGCACAAATCATAATAATGTTACCTAAACCAGGCAAAGACCCACACCAAACCGCATCTTACAGAACAATATCACTACTTCCAGTGCTTTCCAAAATACTGGAAAAAATAATATTTGACCGCTTAAAAACAATAATAGAGAAGGACAACCTAATTCCAGATCACCAATTTGGATTCAGAAACAAACACTCTACGATAGAACAAATGCACAGGCTCATTAACGAAATAATGATAGCGCTGGAAAACAAACAATACTGCACAGCCCTCTTTATAGACATAGAGAAAGCATTCGACAAAATAAACCACGAAAGCCTTCTACAAACAATCGGGAAACAATTCCCGAAACAAATACACCAGCAGTTCCCTTCCGACCGCTGAAGAGTACAGACGTGTTCAGTGTAAGTGACAAGTGACAGTAAGAGACAAGTAATAAGGCGTGAATAGTGCCCCTCTAGTGCGACAAAAACAAAAATGCAACGGATTCCACCGTTAAAAATAACAAATATTGACGAAACATAAGCCGTAAACACAGATACGGAGATGGAAACGGAGACAAGTGAGGATAACACAAACAACGAGCAACCACAACAGCACGAAGGTTGGAAGGTTGTAACCCCTAGCAAAAAAAGAAAAATGACAATAAACAAATCAGAAAGACAACAATGGCTACAAGATATTCCACTACAAAACTCCTTCAGTGCACTGCCACAAGATAAGGAAACAAAAACAACAGAAGTAATAACAACGTACAACCCCAAACCGCCACCAATCTATATAGACGCGCAGGTTATTGACCCATTAATAATAATGCTAAATAACACGATAGGCAAAGACAATTATCGAATAAAGCAACAAAAATTAGACCAGGTTAAAGTGTTAACCAACACCCCTGAAACATTCAGAAAAGTAACAAAAACACTGAAAGATAAAAACGCAGGGTACCACACATACCAACATAAAAGTGACAAAAGTTATAAGGTGGTAATCATAGGACTACATCCGAGGACAGATACAGGAAAAATAAGTGAAGAACTGGCCTTACTTGGACACCAAGTCAGATCAATAAATAACATAAAAAAATACGACACCAAACAACCTCTACCGCTATTCCTAGTCGAACTAGAACCGAATAGCAACAACAAGGAAATATACGACGAAAAACAGCTATTAAACACAATAATAACAGTCGAGCCACCCAGACAAAAAAAAGACATACCACAATGTATGCGGTGCCAACAATACGGGCACACCAAAAACTACTGTAACAGAAACCCGGCGTGTGAAAAATGTGCAGAAAAACACTTAACAACTAACTGCCCATACACGGGAAAAATAAATGAAGTCAAGTGCTACAACTGCAACGGAAATCACCCAGCTAGTTACAAAGGATGCCCAACCAGGAAAATACTCCAACAAAAACTATTTCCGTCGCTTAGAAGCAGAACATTCAACAACCAGCATATACAACGGGACAGCACAGAAACAGTGACACCAATGATCAGACAGCACATAATAAACAACAATAACAATAATATCGATACATTTGGCAGTCGAAGCTACGCGCAAGCAACCAAACAAAGAGCACCTGAAGACAACCACAATCAAAACATCACCAACGACGCTAATGAAATCAAAGAACTACTAAAACAATCCATAAAAAACACAGAAATGCTAAAAAAAATGTTTAGCGAGCAAACCACAATACTCAGACAACAAACGCAACATATCACAACCATGTTACAACTTATCACAAACATGATAAGCAAAAAATAAAAATGGACATGCTCAAAATAGCAGCCTGGAACTCCAACGGCCTACAACAAAGGGCCTCAGAAACCAAAACGTTTCTGTATCACAACAACATAGATATACTGCTCGTATCAGAGACACACTTCACCACAAAAAGCTACATAAAAATTCCTTATTACACTATATACGAAACCAGGCATCCCTCAGGAAAAGCGCACGGAGGGACTGCAGTCATAATAAGAAATGATATAAAACACCACCTACACAGCCAAGTTAGTAAGGAATATTTACAAGCAACCACCGTTACAGTACAAACCAGCAGCAACCATCTACAGTTGTCAGCAGTATATGCACCACCGAGACACAAAATAGCAGAACATATGTGGGA
The DNA here is from genome assembly GCA_019201815.1 of Bombus balteatus. NCBI lineage: Eukaryota > Metazoa > Arthropoda > Insecta > Hymenoptera > Apidae > Bombus > Bombus balteatus. Next base: position 154,980 of record JAFJHM010000006.1, on the reverse strand, counting down.
AGATTACTTCCAACAATTAGGCGACAAATACATAGCAGCGGGAGACTACAACGCAAAGCACATAACATGGGGATCAAGAATCATCACACCCAGAGGTAGAACCCTGGAAAAACACGTCAGAAAAAAACAACCTAAATATACTTTCCACAGGAAGACCGACATACTGGCCGACAGACCTGAGCAAAAACCCCTGACCTTCTCGACTTTGCAATCACAAAAGGACTAAACGGTAATAAAATAAATATAGCACCCAGCCTGGAGCTTAGCTCCGACCATATACCCATAATAATAACATACAGAAACAAACCAGTTCTCTACAACAACTCTGAAGCACTGTGTAATAAATTCACCAAATGGCAAATCTTCAGAGAAATAATAGAGAGCAAAATCAACTGCAACATCCCATTAAAAACGCCAGAACACATAGAACAAGCAGTAAAAACACTAACAGAAACCATACAAGAAGCAGCACGGGCAACCACTAAACCTGAATCTGCCATTAGACAAACAAAACTAATCCCGCCAGACATCCTCGAAAAAATTAGAGAAAAAAGGAAAGCGAAAGCAAGATGGCAAAAACATAGAACAAAAAGAAAATAAAAACACCTAAACAAACTTGCGAAGGAAATAAAAAACAAAATAAAAGAACACAACAACAACGAATACTTAAAATTCATTGAATCACTATCCGCGCACGAGAATACAAACTACTCCCTATGGAAAGTTACCAACAAAATCAAAAAAACAATAAAACCAATCCCAGCAATCAGAAAAGCAGACAACACATGGGCAAGAAGCAACGAAGAGCAAGCTGAAGAATTCTCCAACCACCTATGCAACACATTCATACCACACAGCACCAGCAACAGCAACCAAAACTGCTATACTAACGACAACGAGACAAACACTAACATCGCAACTGACAAGCAATACACCATACCTAAAACAACAGTACAAGAAATCAGAAACACAATTGAAAAAACAAAAAATAACAAAGCACCAGGAATTGATCTAATCAATGGGAAAATACTAAAAAATCTTCCTCCAAAAGCGTTAAGATTAATAACAATAATCTACAATGCAATATTAAGAATCGGCTACTTTCCCAAACCATGGAAAAAAGCCTTAATCACAATACTACCAAAAATAGGAAAAGACCCACATCAAACATCATCCTACAGACCTATTTCACTGCTCCCAGTACTCTCTAAAATACTAGAGAAAATAATACACACCAGATTAAAAGTATTAATCGAAAAAGAAAAAATAATACCTGACCACCAATTCGGATTCAGAAAGAAACATTCCACCATAGAACAAATACACAGGCTTGTCAACGAAATAACACACACAATAGAAAATAAACAATATTGTACAGCCCTATTCATGGACATAGAGAAGGCATTCGACAAAATAAACCACGAATGCTTACTAAAAACAATCAAAAGTCAATTCTCGGAACAAATACACAAATTAATAACTTCCTATTTAACTAATAGAACCTTCACAACAAAAATCAAAGATGCTTACTCCGAAGTCAAAGAAATCAAGGCAGGGGTACCGCAGGGAAGCGTACTAGGACCAATTTTATACACACTATACACGGCCAGTATGCCAACAAATACAAACACCAAAATACTGACATTCGCGGACGACACAGCGATATTAGCCAGGCATAACAACCCAAAAACAGCAGTAGCAATACTGCAAGAACATGTTACAAAGATAGAAAAGTGGCTGCAAGACAAACAAATCAAAGCTAACCCAAGTAAATGCAACCACATCACATTCACACTGCGGAAACAGACACCACCAAACATCTACCTAAATGGCACGCAAATAACACAGACAAAGCAAGTCAAGTACCTTGGATTACATATAGATGCACACCTAACATGGAAACAACATATCAAATCAACAATAGACAAAATAAAGACTGCAAGAAGACAAATGTACTGGTTAACAAACAGAAAATCAAAACTAAGCACAGAAAACAAACTAATAATATACAAATCAATAATAAAACCAATATGGACCTACGGAATCCCGCTATGGGGAACAGCAGCAAAGAGCCATATAGCAAAATTAGAAACAGAACAAGCCAAAATACTCAGAACAATAGTAAACGCCCCATGGTACGTCAGAAACGAGGACATACGAAAAGACCTGGGAATACCAACGGTCAAGGACGAGATTAAAAGGCTCGCAGGCAGGTACAGAGCAAGAATAGCAACGCACCGGAATCAGCTGGCAGCGGAAACAAACAACACAGAAAACATCTTAAGGAGACTAAAAAGGAAACATCCAATAGATCTCGTAAAAGATATAAATTAAATATAACTAACACAACCCGGAAGATGGAACCCCGCTGGGGGTAACCACCCACATGCTATATTTTATTACTAAGATATAAGATTTTACCAAATGTCCTACTGGACAAATTGTAAAATTTAAACAAAATAAAATAAAAAAAAATACACCAACTAATAAAATCCTACTTAAGCAACAGAACCTTCGTAATAAAAATCAAGGACACATATTCTGAAGTTAAAGACATCAAGGCAGGGGTTCCGCAAGGAAGCGTCTTAGGCCCAATTCTATACACACTATACACGGTCAACATACCAACAACTACCAATAGCAAAATACTGACATTCGCGGACGACACAGTTATACTAGTCAGGCACACTAACCCAGAAAGAGCAGTGAAATTACTACAAGAACATATCACAAAAATAGAGAAGTGGCTGCAAGAAAAACAAATAAAAGCAAACCCCAGCAAATGCAACCATATTACATTCACATTGCGAAAGCGGATACCACCAAACATCCTTCTGAACGGCACGCAAATAACACAAACAAAGCAAGTCAAATACCTAGGACTCCACTTAGAAAGCCCTAGGACAAAATACAGACTACAAGGAGACAAATGCATTGGCTAACAGGTCGAAAATCCAAACTAAGCATAGAAAATAAATTAAAAATATACAAAGCGATCATAAAACCAATCTGGACGTACGGAATACCACTATGGGGGACAGCAGCAAAGAGCCATCTAAACAAAATAGAGACAATGCAAGCTAAAATACTTAGAACGATAGTAAACGCCCCATGGTACGTTAGGAACGAGGACATACGGAGGGACCTGGGAGTCCCAACGGTCAAGGAAGCAATCAGCAGCTACGCGATAGGATACAAGGCAAGAATAGCAACACACCCAAACCGGCTAGTAGCGGAAACAATTAACACTCTAAATAAGGAAAGAAGGCTAAAAAGAAAACACCCAGCAGACCTCACAAAGGATATAACCTAGTAAACACGAGGGTGGTATCCCGTTGGGGGTAGCCACCAACATGTTAATATAAATGCTAAAAAATTCTACCGAATGTCCAAGTTGGACAAATTGTGAATACAAAGAAATAAATAAATAAAAAAACATGTGGATTTGATTTCATTAATTTTGAAGCCCCATTTATGAAACCACTTTTCCATAGCGTCGAGACATCGCAAAGAGTCACCGGACGTAACACATAGGGTTTTAATACAATCTCATATTATCATAAAGAATCTAATATAGTATATATCCAAATGAGCAATTGTTTTTAACTTTTAGACAATATTATAGTTTCTAATATTCAACTACATGAATACTCTAAAAATATATATATATATATATATATGTCGGAGATGGAAAGACACCGGAGCCTTCCCTTTGGAACTTCGGGAAAACTCCTGAATACTGTAATCTAGATTCTAACGTAGCTGTAATTAAACAAATGTCGTCGTTTAGTCCAATTGTATTTGTTCGGGATTTATGACGGTGAGCTTAGGCTCGAGGCGACGACCAGTCGCCGAACGTAGCCGCGGTCAAGGGATGAACGTTTTGTCTAACAAAGCTATGGAAAATTTTATAGTCCTCCATAAAAAGAAATAGTTGTAGCGGCACCCGACAGTAGAACATTAGAACGGTTTCTGTCCCGTGGCCCGTCTGTTCTTCAGGTAAGATGATTACCAGACAGCGACGCATCCCCATAGTACATGTTCGGTTAGCCTGAGGACCTGCTATAAATCTTAAGATTTAGTTAAGTAAACAGACAAACAGTCTTTGTTCTAACTACAGGGAGAAACCTATTTCTCCACGAACTTTCCCTCAGGGGTGGCTAGCCTCTTTTATAACCACCGATATGGAGATTGACCAATTAGCAGCAACGCCGATTTCCCTCACCTTCCGAACGAAGGCTTTCCTCGACGAATCCGAGGATCGCGTGTCCTTAGACACTCTCGATATAGTTTTCCTCGATGGCATCATCGGGTCGGAGATTCATTCTCTGGTGCGATCTCATTGCCTAAAGAGCACCGTCTTTACGAGCCATGAATATTTTTCCCGCTTGGAGTCAGACTTGAACTTTGTGAGTGCGTACTGCTATCATCCCGTTGACCGCGGATTCGTTATGGAACCTGGGATCATTGTCATTGGCTTCTCGAGCATCTGATTATCGCGGTTACGTGTCAGATTCTGTGACATACTTGCACTAGTGAATATCTCCTCTATTGCACAACTACCACATCTAATCCAAACGAGGATTCGTTTCACGCCCATAATCCTTGACCAAATCTTAACGTCTCCCCGACATATATATATATATTAAGTTTCAACAAATAAGAAATTTTTTTTCAACTTACTTAATTCTGTACAGAACATTAATGTATAACTTTATTGCTTATATTTACAACTTATATATTATATTCTTCTTACGGTCTAAAAATATCAGAGCACGAGCAATTTAAAGTCGAAATAAGAGGAGAAGATTGTCGCTGTAAAATTATACCTGATACTGTCTAAGGTAAATAATAATATTAAATGCCGTTCATTAACCACTCTGCTTAAATTTGTAAAGTGACTTGAACAAAAGATCAAGCACTTGCCCTTCTAATTTGGATTCCAAACAAATTGAAAGGATAATTATCATACCTTCTTTCAGTTTTGCATTTTCTCTTTTCAGCTTTCCCAATTCCTTGCGTAGCCTTTCCCTCTCCTCTTGGCAATCGAATAACTGGCTTTTCAGCTTCTCATTCCCATCTTTTAACTCGTCATTCTCTTTCTTCAATTTATCCAGATCCGTAGCTAACGCAGTATCGCGTTCTTTGTGTCTATTCTTCTCATCCCTTAGTTTACCTAATTCCGACCGCAATTCACCATAATCGCTTTTCAATTTATCCAAATCGGCTTTTAACTTATTCGCTTCGTTCTTCGCTTTGTTTAAATCGTCCTGCAGTTTTGTATTTTGCGACTTCAAATCTGTCAATCCATTACTCAATCTTTCGTTCTCCGCTTGACAATCGGCTAACTCGCCCTTGAGATTCGCATTCTCTTTCTTTATTTTGGCTAATTCTTTCTCCAATTCTGCGTTCCGTTCTTTCTGACTATCTCTCTCCTCCTTTAGGTCAGCTAATCCAGATTTCAATTTGTCGTAATCGCTTTTTAATTTGTCCAAATCATTTCTTAACCTATTCGATTCCTCTATGGCGTTATTTAAATTGTTTTGCAGTTCTGCATTCTCTGATTTCAATCTATCTAGCTCTGGCCTCAGCCTATCCAGTTCTTTTTTAGCATCTTCTAATTGTTTCTTTAAAAGTTCGAGCTCGTTCACTGTGTTCTCGAAGTCGGCTATTTTGTTATTCAAGTCGTCATTTTCTTTCTCTAGATCGTTCAGCTGTTTCTCCGCTTCTGCCAATTTGTTTTTCGTCCCAGTTAACTCCGCCGCCAATTTCGCATTATCATTCTTTAGATTTGCGTTTTCGTTCTTCAGATTCGCGTTTTCGTTTCCCAGCTTCGCATTATCGTCCTTCAGAGTTTCTAATTGCCCGTTCAACTTGGTTAATTCCACATTCAGTTTTTCGTTCTCATTTCTCAGCTTATCGTTTTCGCTGCGAACCTTATCCAATGCCGCTTTTAGAGCGGTCAGCTCATCCTTCATATCGGCCAATTCCTTCTTGGCCGCATCTTTTGCGGTCATCTGTTCTTCTAGCTCGTTTGTACGATTGTTTAGCTGTTCGTGGAAACGATAGAGTTCGTTAACCAATTCTTTTTTCTCAGCTAACAAATCGGATAGTTCACTTTCCAACAATTTTATCTTTGCTTCCGCGTCCGCGAGCGCCTTCTTCAGCCTATCGATCTCGTTCTTTATACGATTGTTTCCCTTTGTTAGTTCATCCAACTCATTTTTCACTTCGTTTAATTGCTTTTGCAGTCTATCGTTCTCAATTTGGCAATTTTGAAGATCTGCCCTCAGTTTTTCCGCAGCTGCCTCCTCTGCATTCAAGTTTGATCTCAATCTATCGATCTCTGCTTTCTGTCCATCGCCTTCTCCTTTCAGCCTAGTATACTCGTCTTCGAAATTTTTCCTATCTTGCAGAAGGTTTACGTTCTTCTCTTTAAGAGAATCTAAATCAGCCTTCAACTTATTATATTCGTCCTTTAAACTTTTCAAGGGATCCAATTGAGACTTTAGCGCGTTATTGGTATCTCTTAATACAGAAACTTCTTCTTTGCACTTCTCCAGTTCATTTTTTGTTACCGCAAGCTGTCTTCCTAGGTCGTCTATTTCAATTCTGTATCTGTTGTTGTCAGCTCTCAATTTCCCTAGTTCCTTTTTCAAGGCATCCAGTTCCTCCTTCAAGGCCGCGATTTCTGAATCACCCTTATTTCTGGCCGATTTTTCTGCTTCGAATGTTTTTTCCTGTTGCTCGAGTTGAGACGTTAAATTGACAAGCTTCTTGTCAAGCTCGCCTTTCTCAACCTTAAGGCGGTACATCTCTGCTTCTAGTCCTTTCTTCGAAGCCTATTAGATATTAAAATCAAATTTAGGAACATTGAAAATGATACAAGTGTTGTAGATTAATGGATGTTTCACTTCTTTTCAATTAATTTACAATTAACATTAAAATTAATGCTAAAATACCTAAAATACATAATAAATTTATGTATATTATGTATATACGTATGTATAACATAATATTTAATACCAAAATTTAATAATATATTGTAATAAAAATATATGCCAAGATAAATACGCATTTTTACGTTAATATTTATAAATCAACACAATTTACCTGGCATTCGAGCAAATCTTTCAAGGCTTTCTCAAGATCAGCTTTCGATTTATCAATGTCCAACTGAAGTTTGCAGTTTTCCATTTTCCAATGATCTATGTCTGCTTGCAGTTTAGCAACTTTTTCTTTTAATTCATCGATTAATTTCTTCAGATCAGCAATCTCTCGTTTCAGATCGGCACATTCCGCTTTCAAATTCGATAGATCATGATCCATATTTAATAACTTGGCTTTTAGATCTTGATTTTCCCGTTTCAAAGTGTCATTTTCTGTTCTAGCATTGACCAGGTTCTTACTTAGTTCGTGCACCTGATCCTCCAGTATCTTCAGATCGTTCTGCATCTTTTCATTGTCAGCCGTTTCTCTAGCCAATTTTGCTTTGAAATCGTTGGCCTCATTCTCCAAACTCGTCAAGTCATCCCGCAATTTATCATTTTCACTATGCAAATGGGAGATCAGCGGCTCCAGAGACCGAATTTTCTCCTCAGCCCTGTCGAGATTAGCCTTTAATTTATTCAATTCGTCGTTCGATGATTGCAATTGTTCCCGTGATTTTCCAAGTTCGTCTTTTAATTTGTCATTCTCTTCCCTGCACGAATTTATCTCTTCTTTCAGCTTGTCATTTTCAGCTTCCAGATGAGCCATCTCCACTGTGAATTTTTCATTTTCCATCTTACAGTAGCTCAATTGCTTGCTCAATCGATCTCTTTCGCCTTTCAAAAGAGAATTCTCATTCTTCAGATTATTTAACTCCGCCGACAAACTGTCCCCTTCGCCCCTCATTCCCTGAATTTCAGACTTCAAACCACTGTTTTCAGTTCTCAGCTGATCCATCTCGCCAACACATTTATCCAGTCCGTTTTTCAAAGAACCTATCTCAGATTTCAATTGATCCATATCCTCTAAGGTTTTTTCCAATTCATGTCTTAACCGATGGACTTCACCAAGTAAATCCTCATTTTCCGACTTCAATTTATCGAATGCCACTAATTTTGCTTCCAATTCCGCGTTTTTTGCTTTCAGATTGGCGATTTCCTTCGTTAAGCGATCATCAAGTCCGTGAATATCAGACTTGAAAGCTTGATTCTCCAATTTAAGCTGATCGCTCTCAGTTCTCAGCTTTTCCATCTCATCCACGCACTTATCGAGTGCGTTTTTCAGAGATGCTACTTCGGATTTCAATCGATCAACTTCTTCCCAGGCTTTTGCCAATTCCTGTTTCAAACGATCTACTTCATCAAGCAAATCAACATTTTCGAGTTTCATTTTATTCAATTCACTTAACTTTTCTTCCAATTCTGAGATTTTTGCTTTTAAATCGTCATTGTCTTTCATTAAACGATCGGTAATTGCTTGCATCTCAGACTTCAAGGTTTCGTTCTGTTTTTTGAGGTCGCCATTTTCAATTCTCAGCTTTTGCATCTCGCCCACACAACTATCAAGTCCATCCTTCAAGGAACCTATTTCGAATTTCAATTGATCAATGTCCTCCAACGCTTTTTCTAATTCTTTTCTCAAACAATCTACTTCAGCCAGTAAATCTGTATTTCTTCCCTTTAACTTATCCAACTCCTCCAACTTTCCTTGTAATTCTATTATTTTAGATTTCAAATCATCATTTTCCTTCGTTAAGCGAATCTTTTCGAACTTACAGTTCTCTACTTGTTCTTCCAGATTTGCAAGTTCAAGTACCTTATCCTTATCCGTCGCTTTTAACGCGTCACCAGCGGCTTTTAGTTCCTCCGCTTGCCTTCTGGAATCCTCAAGGTCATCCCTTAACGTCTTCATATCTCGTTTCAGTGAATCGTTCTCGAGATTGATCCCATCGAGGCTCTTCTGTAGCTCGTCCTTCTGTAGTTTCAGTTTATTAAGTTCTTTGTCAGCTTCGTCCAATTTGGCTATCAGACACTCGTTCTCCACCATCGCTTGTTCTAGCTGCTTTTTGATACCGTTATTCTCGTTCAACAACGCATCGCGTTCTTGCTCCGCCTTGGCCAATTCATCCTCCAGTTTGTTGATCTCTGCTTGCAAATTGTCCAAAGCCTGCTTCATGCTATCGTAGTCGTTCTTTAGCTGATGATTCAAATTGTCTAGCTCCTTCATCCTTTCCATCAGATCATCGTTCTCGTTCTCCAACTGCTCTAACCGAGCCCTCAACTTTTCCCTCTCGCCGACTGATGTTTCTAACGTTTCGCGAAGCTCGTTGTTCTCTTTCCTTTCGGCATCGATCTGATCTTTCAGATCGAAAATCTCCCTCTGTAACAATTCAATCTCATCTCGGTTTCTCTCCAGTTCCTTCTCCAATGCGGTCCTAGCCGCCCTTTCATCCTCCAGTTGTCCAATGAACGCCTCCACCTGTTTCCTTGCCTCGTCCAGTTCGTTCGACAAATTTTCCTTGTCTCGTTTTAAAGTGTCCACCTCACTTTCGAGATTCGCTATTATCTCTTTCGCAGCTGCAAGATCCTCTTCGAAACCGTGTAGCTTTTCCGAAAGTGCGTTTTTGTCCAGACAGCACTGTTCCAGCTTCGCGTTTAGCTTCTTACACTCTTCCAACTCATTCTTCAGTTTGGTTATCTCAGCTTTTAAATCATCGATCTCGTCATTTGCTTCATCAAGTTTTGACTGTAATTCTGCCGTCTTATTCTCGTACTCCTTCTCCAAGTTGTTCCTCTGCTCCAGTAAATCTATTATCTGATCGTCTCTATCCTTCAGTGCTTCTCGCAGTTTGTTTAGTTCGTTCAGTAATTCAGTTCTCTCTGATTTGAGATCATGCAACTCTGATTTCAGGTTCTCCACTTCGGATTTCAGAGAAGATAACCCCAACAAGTCTATTTCTGATTGTCTTAGGTTGTTCAGCAGTCCTGCGATCTAAAAAAGAGCTACAGTTTTTTAATTGTTTTTTAATTGGTATCATGGTTTCGGTTAATATCATATTTTCGAATCTCATTAAAAAGTATTTTATTTATATGTCGGAGATGAAAGGACACCGAAGCCTTCCCTTGTGTTGCCTTGTCTAAGCCTTCCATAAATTGTTTTTTAATTGGTATCATGATTTCGGTTAATATCATATTTTCGAATCTCATTAAAAAGTATTTTATTTATATGTCGGAGATGAAAGGACACCGAAGCCTTCCCTTTGGAACCTTGGAAAAATCCCTTAACATTATAATCTAGATTCTAATCATAGCCGTAATTAAGCAATTGTCGTCATTCAATCCGATTGTATTTGTTCGAGATTTGTGATAATGAGCTTAGGCTCGAGGCGACAACCAGTCGCCGAACGTAGCCGCGATCAAGGGGTGAACGCTTTGTCTAACAAAGGTACGGGGTAATAGTATAGCTCTTCTTTAAAAAAGAAATAGTTGTGGAGGCACTCGACAGTAAACATTCCAACGGTTTCTGTCACGTGGCTCGCCACACGCAGACTCTATTCTTCGGGTATGATGATTACCAGATATCGACGCATCTCCACAGTACATGTTCAGCTAGCCCGAGGACCCGTTATAAATCTTAAGATTTAATTAACTAAAGTCCTTCAAACAGACAAACAGTTCTCGTTCCAACTACGGGAAGATAGGAGAAATCTATTTTTCTCACGAACGACGCTTCCCGCTAGCAACTTTCCTTCAAGGGCGCCAACATGGAAATTGACCAATTAACAGCAACGTCAATTTCTCTCACTTTCCGAATTAAGACTTTTCTCCACGAATCTAATGATCTCGTGCCCTTAGACACACCCCATCATAGTTTTCCTCCGCAGCGTCACTGTGACGGAGAGACACTCTCTCGCGTACGATCGCATCAACAAGTTAAGTAACGTCTCTACGATCCGTGAATATTTCACGCTTTAACATATAGTCCAACTTAGACTTTGACGAGAATAATACATTCGCCATCCCGTTAACCGCGGATTCGTTATCTAACCTGAGGCCATTGTCATTAGTGTTACGAGTGCCTAATCGCCGCAGTTAATTGTCAAATCTGTTGTACCCATACTTGTGTTAATAAGCTCTATCTCCATTGTACCACAACGATGGCTAATTCCAATGGAGATTCATCAAACGCCCATAACCCCAATCCTAACATCAACCCGACATATATATATATATATGTCGGGAAGACGTTAAGATTTGGTCTAAGGTTGTGGGCGCGAAACGAATCTACACTCAGATTAGATGTTGTCGTTATACAATAGAGGAGATATTCGCTAGTGCAGGTATGATTATCACAGAATCTGACAAGTAAACGCGATAATCAGATATTCGAGAAGCTAATGACAATGATCTTAGGTTCCATAACGAATCCGCGGCCAACGGGATGATAGAGATACGTTCTCGCAAAGTTCAAGTCTGACTGACTGTAAAGGCAGTATTCTTTTCGTCAATGAAATCGCACAAGAGAATGACTCTCCGTCTTGGTGATGCCACCGAGGAAAACTATATGGGGTGTGTATAAGGACATGAGATCCTCGGATTCGTCGAGGAAAGCCTTCGTTCGGAAGGTGAGGGAAATTGGCGTTGCTGCTAATTGGTCAATCTCCATATCGGTGTTTAGAAAAAGATGCTAGCAGCCCTTGAGGGAAAGTTGCTAGCGGGAAGCGTCGTTCGTGGAAGAGATAGATTTCTCCTATCTTCCCGTAGTTGTAACAAAAACTGTTTGTCTGTTTGAAGGACTTTAGTTAATTAAATCTTAAGATTTATAACGGGTCCTCAGGCTATCTAAGCATATACTGTGAAGATGCGTTGACATCTGGGAATCATGTTACCCGAAGAGTAGAGACTGCGTGTGGCGAGCCGCGGGACAGAAACTGTTGAAATGTTTACTGCCACGTGCCGCTACGGCTATTTCTTTAAGGAGAGCTATAGAATTACTTCCGTGCCTTTGTTAGACAAAACGTTCATCCCTTGACCGCGGCTACGTTCGGCGACTGATTGTCGCCTCGAGCCCAAGCTCACTATCATAAATCTCAAACAAATACAGTTCGATTAGACGACGACATTTATTTAATTATAGCTACATTAGAAACTAGATTACAGTATTAAGGAGTTTTCCCGAAGTTCCAAGGGAAAGCTCCGGTGTCTTTCCATCTCCGGCATATATATATGTCGGGTTCTCATTATGATTAGGGGCGTGTAACGAATCTTCATTTGGATTAGACATTGTTATTATGCAATAGAGAAGACATTTACTAGTACCAATGTGAGTATTACAGAATTTGACAAGTAACCGTGGTAATTAGATATTCGAGATGCTAATGGCAATGATCTTTGGTTCAATAACGAATCCGCGGTTAACGGGATAGCAAAGGTACTTTCCTCCAAAGTCTAAGTCGGACTCTTTGTTAAAAACGTAAAGTATTCACTGATCGTAAAGACGTTGTTTTACTCGCTGATGAGATCGCACGAGAGAATGTTCCTCTCCGTCACGGTGGTGCTGTAGAGGAAAACTATGATGGGGTGTATCTAAGGGCACGAGATCATCGGATTCGTCGAGGAAAACCTTCGTTCGAAAAGTGAGGGAAATGGACGTTTCTGTTAATTGGTTAATTTCTATGCTGGTGGTTGAAGAAGGATGCTCACCGCCCCTGAGAGAAAGTTGCTAGCGGGAAGCGTCGTTCGTGAGAAAAGCAGATTTCCCGTACCTTCCCGTAGTAGGTGGTAGATTTAGGGACTGTTAGGATAAAGATTGTTTGTCCGTTTGAAGGAACTTAGTTAACTAAATCCTAAGGTTTATAGCGGGTCCTCAGGCTAGCCGAACATATACTGTGGAGATGCATCGACATCTGGTAATTATCTTGCCTGAAGAATAGGGTCTGTGTGTGGCGAGCCACGGGACAGAAACCGTAGGAATGTTCACTGTCGCGTGCCCAAAAATCATCGTCACGAGTTCAAGTTTTTTTTTTTTATTTAATTCTTTATATTCTCAATTTGTCCAATTTGGACATTTGGAAGAATTTTTTAACTGTTTGATTATCATGTGGGTGATTACTAAGTAATATACTAAGTGATAACTAAGTGTTGGAAGTACTCTTCCCACATTTGTGATATTATTTTGTGTCGCGGTGGTACATATACTGCTGACAACTGGAAGTGGTTGCTGCTAGTTTGAACTGTAACGGTGGTTGCTTGGGTATATTCCTTACTAACTTGGCTGTGTAAATGGTGTTTGATATCGTTTCTTATTATCACTGTGGTCTCTCCGTGCGCTTTTCCTGAGGGGTGTTTGGTATCATATATGGTGTAGTATGGTATTTTCATGTAGCTTTTTGGAGTGAAGTGTGTTTCCGAAACGAGTAATATGTCGATATTGTTGTTGTACAGGAATGCTTTAGTTTCTAGGGCCTGTTGTTGTAGGCCGTTTGAGTTCCAGGCTGCTATTTTCAACGTGTCCGTTTTTATTTTTTGCTTAGCATGTTTTTAAGTAGTTGTAGCATGACTGTGGTTTGTTGCGTTTGCTGTCTGAGAACTGCGTTTTGTTCGCTTATCATTTTTGTTAGCATTTCGGTGTTTTTGATGGATTGTTTGAGCAGTTCCTTGATTTTTGTAGTGTCGTTGCTGTTATTGTTCTGATTTTGGTTCTCTAAGGGTGGCGATTGATTGATTATTTGCGCGTAGCTTCGGGTACCAAAGGTGTTGGTGTTTCTGTGGTTAGCGTTTATTGCGTGCTGTGAGTTTGGCGTTGCCTCGTTTTCTGTGCTGTACTGTTGCCCTTGTGAGTTGTTGTATGTCCTGTTTCGTAGCGGCGGAAACAGTTTACGTTGCAGTTGTTTTCTGACTACACAGCCTTTATAGCTAGCTGGGTGGTTTCTATTACAGTTGTAGCATTTTACTTTATTTATTTTTCCTACGTATGGGCAGTTTATTGTTAGATGCTTTTCTGCGCATTTGACACATGCCGGGTTTCTGTTGCAGTAATTTTTTGTGTATATTGCCATATTGTCTATATTGCTGACGCCGTATGCTTTGCGGTATGTCTTTTTTATATCTTGCTGGCTCCACTGTTACTATTGTGTTTAGAACTTTTTTAATTTCAAAAATTTCTTTGTTATTATTTTTTGGTTCAAGTTCTATTAGAAATGGCGGTAAAGGTTGTTTAGTATCATATCTGGTTATGTTGTTTATTGCTCTTATCTGGTGTCCGATTTTAGCTAGTTTCTCGCATATGTTGTTTGTATTTGTTTTTGGGTGTAATCCTTTGATTACTGCTTTGTAACTTTTTTCGGCTTTGAGCTGGTAAGTAATACCCGGCGTTTTTCTCTTTTAGTGCTTTTGTCATTTTTCTAAATGTTTCTGGGGTGTTAGTTTGTACTTTTACTTGGTCTACTTTTAATTGTTTTATACTATAGTTTTCTTTTCCTGCCGTGTTGTTCAGTAGTTCAATGAGGGGGTCTATTATTTGAGCATCTATGTAAATTGGTGGTGGTTTAGCGATACGGGTTATTGGTTTTTCGGCTGAGTCTGTTTCTTTCTCTTCTGGCAGTGCACTGAAGGAGTTTCGGAGAGTCTTGTAGCCATTGTTGCTTATCTGCTACTATAGCTTTCCTAACGTTTGTGCTTGGTGTTACTTTGCGTTTTTTGTTGGAAGTTGCCACCTTCCAGCTTTCATCCTGATAGGTTAGTTCGTTGTTGATTTTATTCTCCTCATTATTTTGTGATGATTCCATTTCTATTTCATTTATAGCTGAGCACTCCTGATCTTCATTTAGTGATTGTCTTAGATTTGTTATATTTGTAGCTCTGTTTATGAAATATGTTTCGCCTTTGCTTGTTATTTTTATTGGTGGTATTTGCATTTTGGATTTTCCACCATTTGGCGATATGCGTTGCCGTTAGCCATTTTATTTTCCCACTTGCCGCACTTTCACTGAAGCACTGTTTCACACGTCCGTTTAGCTCGGCTGCTCAGGCAGAACTGACGAGTTCAAGTGAAGACTAAAAACTGGGATTAATCATTGAACATTCTGGATGCTCGGTCTAATTTCTACGAACATTGGCTTGCGTTCGTCACGAAAAAGTTGTTTTGACAGGAATGAGAATACGAACAGATCGTTTAATGACCATTTAAACTAAACGACTACAAGCGAATTCTTTCCCGTTTGCCTCTAAAATCGAAATACACTGTTAGAAAAAGAAACACAGAGTGTGAATGAAATAGAGAGGAAGGTTCGTCATCTAATTCTCGCTGTCACTTTCGCATCAATTCAAATTGTTTCATTGTCTTGATATATATTGTATTATCGTTTTACAATATTAACAAACTTTTACTGCTATATAATAAGTTTTACAAACTTATTTGGAATCGCCAGCTGACGTTAACTTTAAGTTTAGAACCATCGAGATGTAATACCTTATCATCTTTCCTCCTAAGTTCCTCTTTCATGGCTTCTATCTGTTCCGCTAAACCTTTTTGACTGATCATCGATTCCAGTTCTTTGTTCAGTGCATCGATCTGCTCGTCTCTTTGTTCTAACTGCTTTCTTAGATCAGCCACGGTATCCTCACAGTTGTTCAGCTTATGCAATAAATCTGAAATGTCAATATACTCCGGCACTGTGGTTGTTTCGGCCGTTTGCAATATCGTTTCTGACGTTTCCTTTCCTTGGAGATCAACCAATGCACTGCGCAAATCTGTCACTTGGGCAAGAAGACGTTCGTTTTCCAAACGCAGATCATCGCAGCTCTTAGAAAGATCCACCAAGGTTTCGATCGATTTCTCCACAACTTTGGAAATCTGTTGTTCAGCCGCTTCACCTTTCATAAGATCACGCAGTTTTGCCCTTAAACGATATATCGCGGGGCAGCTGATGTCCTCCTCGGTCTGCGCCAGCTTCAACCTCAAATCCGATATCATGTCTCGCAATCTGTCAAGGCAAGAATATTTCTTTGACACCTTGCAACTGAGGCCATAAAAAATTTTCAAAGAAGTATGTTTCATGGATAGTTTTGATAGAAGAGATACATTGAAGTCATAAAATTAATCAGGTTTGGAAATACAAAACATTTTGATGGATAAAATAGAAATTTAAAAGGCCTAAGAGGAAATAAGCAACTTTTGTCTTATCAGGAATGTAAGGTTTCAGACTCAGTTTAGTTAAAATTTACTATAAATTACATATGTCGAATATTAATGTCTAAAATAAAAATTTGAAATTTCATTATCGTAACATTAGTATATAACCAGAATATTGGTGTGACTTCCTCAGGCAAATGTAAATTTGGAAGAAACGTTATGTATGTTTCTGCATTCGTAGATTTATTTGAGCAAAGTTAATCGACCAAACGTCCAGATACATATGAACAATAATGTATATCATTCTGCTACCAACGATTCATTGGGAAGCGGAAACGATTAAACGAGGTCTACGAAGCGGAGAAAGTAGCGAGCAGTACTCTTTCTTTTCAAGCGCGAAACCCTCTCTAAGATATCTTATCTTCTCTCTGAGAAAGTGGATCGTGGCGTCAGGATCGTCACAGCAATCTCGCTCGGAGAGAGTTTCCTCAAGATCCCTCGCTTTATCTTGCAGCACCGCGTTTGCATTTTGCAGCCTTTCGATTTCTTCTCGGGAGTGCACTAGCAGTGGATCGGGCTTCAATATCTCATCCGCATTTACACCTACACGAAAACATCTAATCTTTAGAAACATTCGGAACAGTGCACATGTACTGCACTGTATCGTACATGCACGATACTGTTCAAAGAAAACGCTCTAAATTTAAAAAAAGTCCTTGATGCTAGGAAACTCCAGTCTACATTCGGAAACAATCTTCGGTTTGTATTACTATTACGGAATTTACTAGTAAAACGGCTGAATACATGTAGTACTATGTCGTAAAGTGAATAATGTAGCGAAAGATTGGTGTATTATGAGAATAGTATAGGAAAGGTGAGAAAATGAAGATTACAGAGATAAAATATATCTATGAGTTTGTTGACTTTGATGTTATTTAATAGTTAAAATTTATTGATATATTTAATATAAAATAGTTAAAAACAGAAACAATTTATCCAATCCAAAATGTAAGCCTTATAGCAGTGCGTGAGAAATCCATCAAGTTTTGTGAAAAAACTAACAGCATATCGAATACCTAAAATTTATAAAAATGCGCAGTCTATTATAATCGATTAAACTTTTGAAATGAAAATATTTGAAGTAAATGTTTTTTAAGAGAATTCCCGAAGCAGAATTTTTTTAACAGTTTGCGTTCATAAAATGATCTAATGCTCAGTTAAAGTGTCACATCCCGCTCCCCGCACGATCCGTAGCGCGAAAGTAAAATTGATAATTTCTTTCAAATAAAGGTAATTTGAAACGTTTATTTGAAACCGTGTTTACAGTACTTGAAGTGAAAAGCAGTTAGAGCTGCTAAAAGCTATATCTTGTGAAAACTTATCTAACTACGTTTTTATATTTACCTAACGATGTTTTTATTACGATATTAAGATAATTTAAACTGTAAACAAAGTCGGCAGTTTGAACAAACGTTGGGGATCTTCCCAAACATTTTCAAAAGAAAGACCCCGACGTTTTTTCATCCCCGACAGATATAAATAAATACAGCGACTCAGAGAAGTCAGTAACAATAATTACCGTTCCTCTATCGAATAATAATATTACCGTTCGTCAACCGAATAATTACCATTCGAAGAGTTAGTTATCATTTTGTCAACCGAAGAATTTTAAATCCATCAGTCTGTCAGTCAATTGTCAATATCGAAATCGAGTAAGATTTGAATAAATCATTACATATTGTTAATTTACTTTCGAACAACTTTAATCCTCTCCCGTGCCAGTATTCCCGCACATAGCAGGTTAGCCGAAAGTGGAACTTATTGCCAGTTGCATTAAACGTCAGTTATCGCTACCTTCTCGTCAGCAACTAAATAGAACGTGACAAAAAACACTTGTTCGCAAACTAATGCTATTGAACGAGACGATCAGTGTGTATGTAATTTCTACCGTTTCGCTCTTTATAGTACTAATTGCGTGGAACGTTACTCCTTTCAACTTGAATCAACTAACTCGTAAGAGAGGAGAAACGCAATCACAAGGGTATCCGTACAGAATTCCAATTAATCAATTTCACACAAGCTAGCTACTAGACGAATCAGAGAGAGAAACAGAGAGAGAGAGAGAGAGAGATAATAAGATGGAGAGATTCAGAAAGGAGAAAAGAAGAAGAGAAGGGGATAATCTACGAAATATCATACATCGGTACCGAATGATTGGAGAGCTTGTTTCAAAGACCTATTTTCGCTCTCGAGATGAAGTCTTTCCATTCGCCACTTTTTCATCTGACACTTCATTACAGTGAGCTTCTTCAAGGCAAACGAGAGGTCGTAGATTTCTGCTTCTTTGTCGCTGAATGGATCGTAACTGCAGCAACAGCACGGCTCGTGCGGTGGATCGATCGATTCTTGCGACGATGCCTCGCATCCGCACCGGCAAACCTCCATTATTCGAATAATCTTTCAAAATTTTCCGTAATTAGAAACCGCTTACCTCTCAGCATAAGACAAGAATTTTAACATCGATTCGTAGCTGTGAGAAGGAAACGACCTTAAAGGTTAGAGGCCGAGCGAACTGGTTTTAGAAATTCAGACTTAATAGTAAAGGAGCTTTATACAATAATAATGTCGACCAAAGAACAGAATGATTGTATCGTAATATTTTCTATTCCTATTTGTAGAACATCTACGATCGGCGTTCTTACTTGGTTCTCTAACCTTCTAAATCCGTTTTCCAGCCAACCGTTAAATCATACTTTATAGGTTATCCGAACGTAACTATTTTCCTGCTGTGTGTTCCTTTCCTCCCTGTCACCGCGCCGGTGTCGCCAAATCACCGATATAAGTGAATTACGATCGTAAATCAATTAGAGACAGTTCGACGCATCTAAGCGCGAAACTAGCCTCGAGCACCAGGTCAAACAATACATTTAGTCTAAATATACGAGGTTGACATGATGTATTTTGATACGGCAGTCACACTTTTGCTGCTACACGACCGCGGTCATCGATAAAGATCGATAATCTGATTTAACGTCAGACTGGTCTGTTTTATTGGGCCACGTAATAATTTCGTTTATATTTCGACGACACGACACTTAGGTAGATACAATTTTCATACATAATACATATATGTATTATTTAACGTGTTTCCATAAATATCCAGAGCGCACCATTCTCTATAAAATTTAGGATAACTTTTCCATTGTTTGCTATAATTTCCAGATTATAGATTAACATCATGGAAATAGCAAAAAAAATATCTTTCCGTACAATATCAGCTGGCTGCTACTTTTCTTTGCTCTATATATGCAAATTAACTGTCAAAGACTGAATATTTTTTCTGAAATTCTGTCAAAAATACCGTATTTCTTTATTATGAAGTTACTTATTTTAAAATTACAAGAAGATTCATACACGGAAAGTCGCGCTCCTACAAATTTTGAAATTCTTCAAATGAAAATAAAAAAAATATGTACGTTTTCAAATAAATAATTCGATATACGTCCTTAACTAAGTAATTAAGAATAAAAAAAGTGCATAATAACTTCTCTGTATTGTTTTTTATAAATTACTGTAAGAAATTAGAAATGTGACTTTACCATAATGGTATCTTGTTCCACTTTTTATGATTACAAACGGTTATTTTTATATTATTGCTTGAAGCAAAGTTCTTAAATATTAATAGCGAAGATGGGATGAAAGGGGATTTTTTGCTTCGAATAAAATATAAGAAAAAAGCTAAAAGATTTTTTCATTCTACTTTTAATTGATAACATTGAAAAGGTTAGCTGTCAGACTATAACTGTACGTGATGTAACTAATAACTCTAGTTGTTACTACTAGCAACTGTAACAACTTGGGAAATATTTAACTTTCTTACACTTCTACCTTTGACTTCACCGATCACTTTGCCATGAATTTAACTTCGCAGTAGCATGCGACCCGTAATCGCATCAGCATGAATGAAAATCGTGCCATGTACGATAACGCAGTCGCGCGACTAGTCGCAAAAATAAAAAGAGGTCTTTTCTCTGGAAAAAGAGACCTAAGACTCTAAGAGTTGTATGGAATTGAGATGGAAGTTAGATATATATAAACCAAGTTCTTTTTTCTACATTCAGCTGTAAAGCTGAATAAATAAATATATTAATGATAATAATAATAATAATAATAATAATAATAATAAAACAGTATCATGACACTGTGCTGATTTATGTGTACTAGAAGTAAGAAGAAATATATGTATAAGATGCAATGATTTTCAAAAAATGTCAGTTTATAGATTTTGATATATCTAATTACAAATTAAATTTTTTACAATAAATAAATAAATAAAACCATTAGTGCTCTGTATACTTCATTTTTGAAATTTAATAATCGATGTACATGCATAGTACACGACTTTCGGTTTGGTTCGGGACAAGGGTAACACGCGGACGGAGAGCTCTGTGGAAAAAGTGAAGTGTGAAGGGAAAAAGGAGAAGGAAGCAGAAAGTGACACGAAGAAGGGAAAATAAAGGGTGAGCATACGAGGGGAAAGTGAAAGAAAAGCGAAAAGAAGTCAGGAACGAGAGAAAGATACAAATTAGAAAAATTAGAGGAGAAGAGGTTAGGAAGTCAGAAGCGCGGCAAACAAAGTAAGGTAGGGAAACAAAAGATGGCAACAAACAGAGGAAGACCAAGGAACATGGGTAAAGCAGGAGATAAGGCAGATTTCAAAAACACATTGGATAAATACAGCTTGTCAGAAAAAGAGACAGCAACCAGGGAGAGAGGAATGGAGGTAATGATGGAAAAAATTGAGAAAATGGAGAGTTCGAGGCAATGATAACGGAAATAAAAGGGATATTCGAAAAGCAAATGGAGGAGATGAAGAGGGAAATAAAAGAGGAAAGGGAAAGAAGTGAAAGAAAGAGAGCCAAAGAGAAAGAAGAGTGGGAAATGGAAAAGAAAGATCTGTTGGGCAGAATCAGAAGAATCGAGGAGCAGAAGGACAGAGCAGAGAGAGAAAAAAGAAGAAAAAACATAGTAATCAAAGGAGTAGATTTGAACGAAGGAAGCAATGAAGGAACAGTAAAGGAGTTCATAAGAGAAAAAATGAAAATAGGCGCAGAAATAGAAAGAACACATATGATAAGGGTGGGTGACAAAAACACAATAATAGTGGCGACGATGAAATCAATGGAGGAAAAAATAAGGGTAATGAAGGAGAAAAGAAAACTGGAAAAGGGGATATACATAGATGACGATCTGACAAGAAAAGAAAGGATGATACAACAACAAATAAGAAGAATAGCCAGAGTAAGAAGGGAAAAGGGCGAATATGTAAGGATCGGATATAAAAAATTAAAAATAGAAAATACATGGTACAGATGGAACGAAAATGAGGAGAGGCTGGAGGAAGAAAAAAAGAGAGGGGAAGAAAAATGAAAAAAAGGGAATAAGGGGGGGACTACAAAGGGAATGAAAATGTGCTTCTGGAATGTAGCAGGGTTAATAAGTAAGGACAAGGAGGTGTGGGAATATTTGAAGACATTCGACGTGATCGGACTCACGGAAACATGGATAGAGGAAGACAATTGGGAAAAACTAAAATATAGACTACCCAAAGAATACGACTGGAAATGCAGGCAGCAATGAGAATAAGGAAAAAAGGGAGAACAAAAGGGGGAATAATAACGGGTATAAATAAGGAACTGAGAGAAATAGAATACAAAGAAATAAGTGATAATATAGTGGAAAGAAAAATAGTATATAATGATAAGACATATAGGGTAATGGTAGTTTATAATCAAGACACAAAAGGGACATGGAAAGAAATAGAGGAAAGAGTAGACGGAAGAGAAGAGGAAGTGATGATCATCGGCGGAAATTGAAATGCAATAACGGGAGAAGAGGGAGAGCCGATAAACGAGAATCTAGGGAAAAAAAAACAGGCGATCGAAAGACAAGACAATAAACATGGAAGGAAGAACTCTGCTAAAGTACCTGGAAGAGAGAGGCTGGATGATAATCAATGGAAGATATAAAGAAGAGAAGGAGTGGACATATATTGGGGAGAGAGGAAACTCAGTAATAGATTATGTGATTGGCAATCAGGAGGCGACAGAAAAAATAATCGACATGAAAGTAGGAAAAAGAACAGAGTCGGACCACATGCCGTTAGAAATAGAAATAGGAGGGGGGGCGGAATTACAAAAAAGTGAGGACAAGAAAGAAGAAGAGAAGGAGAAAAGAGAATGGACAAACGAAAGTGTGGAAAGATACCTGGAGGAATGTAAAGACTGGACCTGCAAGGGAAGACCAGTAGAGGAAATGTGGACCGAGATCAAAGAGAAGATAAACGAAGCAACGCCAAAGAAGGAAGTGAAGATAAGGAAATGGGGCATGGGAGAGAAAGCGTGGTACGACAAGGAGTGGAAAAAAAGGAAAAGAGAGATGAAAAGGTAGATGACAAAGTTTATGAAAGGAAAATGCAGCAGAGAAACGCTCATAGAGGGAAAAAAGGCATTTAAACAGTGGTGCAAACAAAGAAAGGAAAGACACGAAGAAGAAGAAATGGAGAAAATAAAGAAGATCAAGACAGAACAAGAAGCGTGGAAATACATAAATAAATATAGAAGAAGTAGAGAAGGTATAGATGATGATATAAGCGAAGAAAAGTGGAAAAACCACTTCATGGAAATTTTAGACGGAACAGAGCACAAAGAGGGCAGAAAAACGGGGGGGGGCATAGAGAGGAAGAGAAAATAATGGAGGAGAGCGAAGATAATATAGAGAAAGAAGAGGTGATGTACCAGCTAAGAAACTTGAAGGAAAAGAAAGCAATGAGGGAAGACGGGTTAGAAAATGAGATATGGAAGTACGCACAGAAGGAAGTGGGGGAGGCGTTATAGGAGTTGTTAAGGAAAATATGGAATGGGGAGGGGATACCAGAAGATTGGAAAAAAGGTGTAATATGCCCGATATATAAAAAAGGGGACAAGAGAGTAACGAAGAGCTACAGAGGAGTAACGCTAATGGATACAGCATGCAAGATCTATACAGAGATACTGAACGAACGACTGAAGGCAGAGATTGAGAGCAAATTGGAAGAAAGCCAATTCGGATTCAGAAAAGGAAGAGGAGTGACCGATGCTGTATTTGTGATAAACCATATCACAGATAAACAGCTAGGTAAAGAAAAAGGGAAATTATATGCCTGCTTTGCGGACTTAAGAGCGGCGTTCGACAGGATAAACAGAGAGAAACTGGAGGAGAAAATGAGGAAAATGGGGGTTAGCGAAAAACTAACCCCAAGGATTAAAGAGATATACTCTGAAACAAAGAATGTAGTGAGAGTCAAGAACCACAGCACAAGAGAATTTTGGACTGTGAGGGGAGTCAGACAAGGGTGCCCGTTGAGCCCGACGTTATTCAATATCTACGTGGCAGGACTGGAAGAAGAACTAAGGAAAGGACAAGCTGGGGGCATAGTGGTAGGAGAAAGAAAAGTATGGTCACTAACATATGCAGACGATATTGTGCTGATGGCGGACAGAGAAAAGGAGCTAAAAGAAATGTTAAAGAGGTTCAAAAAATTTTTAAAGGAAGCAGAATTAGAACTGAACACGGAAAAGACCAAAATAGTAGTGTTCGAAAAAAGAAGGAACAAAAGGAGACAAAGAAAATGGAAATGGGGAGAGCAGGAATTAGAAGAAGTGGACGAGATAAGATACCTAGGGTACATACTACAGAAAACCGGCAGCGATGAGAAGCACATACAAGACAGGAAAAAGAGAGCAACGATAGCAATGAAGAAAACATGGAGCGTGGGAGAAAGAATATTCAAACAGGACTACAAAAGGAGAATGAAGATGTTTGGAGCACTGGTAGAGAGCGTGGCGCTGTTTGAAGCAGAGGTATGGGGCTGGAACATGGAAGAAAGACTGGATAAAGTACAAAGAAAATATGCGAAATGGATATTAAGCTTAGATATGACAACACCAAATTACATATTAATAGAAGAATGCAAGATAATAGAAATAAAAGAAAAAGCATTAAAAAGAGCAGCAAGATATGAAGAGAAAGTCCTAGAATCAAAAAAGGAATTAGTAAAGGAGTGTATAAAGGAAAGAGAGAGAAACTGGGGAAATGGCCATGAAGGGAAAAGAGCAAAAAACAGAAAGAAGGGACTAGAAGAGGTGAGAAAGGGAGGGACGCAGATAGAAGCAAGAGAGGAGCAAGAAAGGATGACAGCAGATCAGATTATAGAGGAAAGAAGAAAGAGAAGCAGAAGCAGAAGAGGAGGGGAAAAGGATAAGGGAATCCAAATATAATATACATTACGGAAATATAGTTAAAGAAAATTACCAAAGTACCTAGAAGGGAGGATGAAGTGGAAAGACAGAAGAATACTGACAAGATTCAGATGTCAGTTCGCTGGTGAGTGCCGAAGAGTGCAGACGTGTGTCTAGTGCCCTGTGAAGTTCTCGAAACAACACGTGACGCCCATCTGTCGAAAGTGAACCGAACAAACTTGCCAAGGGTTCTCAAAAGTGACTGTGAAAAACCCAACGCTACTAAGCTCTAAAGTCATTGCCGCTCGACTAGTTACTTCAATTCGAAATAACTAGCTCGATGATGGCCCAAACATCTCGAACGGGCTCTCCGGAGTTGAGTTACAACAGCGCCGCTCTTCCTCCCCCGTGGCAAAAGGACATCACTTCCCACTTTGCAAATGACTCGCTCACGAAGAAACGCAAGCTGGAAGCAGCCAAGACAAATACCAATCAAGTGCCCACCTATAACAGGTTTTCAATACTGGAAACCACAGACGACTCCATGGACACAACAGAAACGCCAAACAAACCACTCACCCAAAGAAATCCCCCTCCCCCACCAATCTTCATTGATGATGTCATCGACATCCAAACCATGATAAAATCAATAGAGAAAGACATCAACAATGATGAATATAAACTTAAAATTAACAACAACCAAGTGAAAATTCTACCAACCAACCCAGACGCCTATAGAAAAATAACGAGGCTGATAAAAACCCTGAATGCTAACTTTCACACATACCAGCTCAAGCAAGAAAGAGCTTTTCGAGTGGTACTACGCAACATCCACCACTCGACCAATCTAGACGAACTGAAATACGAATTACATAAACTGGGACACGAAGTTATTAACATCAGTAACATTAGACATAGGATCACTAAAAACCCACTATCTCTATTTTTTGTGGACTTAAAGCAAAAGCCGAACAACAAACAAATATACGACATAAACCGATTGATGAACTCGGTAATAAAAATCGAACCTCCTTTAATAAAAAAAGGAGATAGTACAATGCAAAAGGTGCCAAAAGTACGGCCACACGCAGAAATACTGCAACCATAAGTTCCGCTGCGTCAAATGCGCTGGAACACACCGACCAGTGCACTAAATCACCAGATACCCCAGCGAAGTGCATCCACTGCAATGGTGACCATCCTGCGAACTACAAAGGATGCCCAGCCTACAAAACCCTATATTCAAACAAGTATCCCAAACCTAGAGCCAGAGAGACAACTAATCAAATGCCCAGTCCTCCAAAATTTACCTGCCCTTCAATCTCCTATGCCCAAACAGCAAAAAACCAACCAAGACAATCTGAATATCCATAAGGACCATTTCCAAAACACCGTACCCAATCCACAAAACTCAGACAACTTCTCCAGACTAGAAAAATTAATCGAAAAGCAGTCGGAACAAATAAATAACCTACTATCACTATTAACACTCATCATGGATAAATTAATACGCCCCGACGTAAAATAAAACCAAGACGCATAGCTCTGTGGAATGCCAACGGTCTAGCGCAACATAAATTTGAACTAGAACTCTTCCTAAAACATCAGCAAATCGACGTAATGCTCGTATCGGAAACCCACTTCACCGACAAAAACTACCTGAACATAAACGGATACAAGTTCTACCATACCCAACACCCCAGCGGAAAGGCCCACGCGGCATCGGAATCATAATCAAATCAAACATTAAGCACTACGAACTTCCACCATTCCAGAAAGACTACCTTCAAGCAACAAACGTAGCAATAGAAGACTGTCAGGGTACAATCACCACTTCAGCTGTATACTGCCCTCCCAGACACTCCATCGCCAAAGAAGACTTTGATAACTTCCTGGACACCCTGGGTAACAGATTCATAGCTGGAGGAGACTTCAACGCCAAACACACCCAATGGGGCAGCAGACTGGTCACAGTAAGAGGCAAAAACCTCTTAAACAGCATAATAACCAACAACCTCAACTACCTTACCACATACGAACCCACATACTGGCCCACCGACACTAACAAAATACCCGATCTTCTCGACTTCTTCATAACTAAGAATATCTCGTCAAGACACGTCCAAATCAACTCCTCGGCCGATCTCTCCTCTGACCATTCCCCCGTGATAGCAACAGTCAGTTCAACTACCATCGAGAATACACCTAATGGCTCCATTCATAACCAACGAGTTCGCTGGTGACTGCCGAAGAGTGCAGACGTGTGTCTAGTGCCCTGTGAAGTTCTTGAAACAACACGTGACGCCCATCTGTCGAAAGTGAACCGAACAAACTTGCCAAGGATTCTCAAAAGTGACTGTGAAAAACCCAACGATACTAAGCTCTAAAATCATTGCCGCTCGACTAGTTACTTCAATTCGAATTAACTAGCTCGATGATGGCCCAAACATCTCGAACCGGCTCTCCGGAGTTGAGTTACAACAGCGTCGCTCTTCCTCCCCCGTGGCAAAAGGACATTACTTCCCACTTTGCAAATGACTCGCTCACGAAGAAACGCAAGCTGGAAGCAGCCAAGACAAATACCAATCAAGTGCCCACCTACAACAGGTTTTCAATACTGGAAACCACAGACGACTCCATGGACACAACAGAAATGCCAAACAAACCACTCACCCAAAAAAATCCCCCTCCCCCACCAATCTTCATTGATGATGTCATCGACATCCAAACCATGATAAAAGCAATAGAGAAAGATATCAACAAGGATGAATACAAACTTAAAATTAACAACAACCAAGTGAAGATACTACCAACCAACCCAGACGCCTATAGAAAAATAACGAGGCTGCTAAAAACCCTTAATGCTAACTTCCACACATACCAGCTCAAGCAAGAAAGAGCTTTTCGAGTGGTACTACGCAACATCCACCACTCGACCAACCTTGACGAATTGAAATATGAATTACATAAACTGGGACACGAAGTGATTAACATCAGTAACATTAGACATAGGATCACTAAAACCCACTATCCCTATTCTTTGTCGACTTGAAACAAAATCCGAACAACAAACAAATTTACGACATAAACCGATTGATGAACTCGGTAGTAAAAATCGAACCTCCTTTAATAAAAAAGGAGATAGTGCAATGCAAAAGGTGCCAAAAGTACGGCCACACGCAGAAATACTGCAACCATAATTTCCGCTGCGTCAAATGCGCTGGAACGCACCCCACCGACCAGTGCACTAAATCACCAGATACCCCAGCGAAGTGCATCCACTGCAATGGTGACCATCCTGCGAACTACAAAGGATGCCCAGCCTACAAAACCCTATATTCAATCAAATACCCCAAACCTAGAGCCAGAGAGACAACTAATCAAATGCCCAGTCCTCCAAAAATTTACCTGTCCTTCAATCTCCTATGCCCAAGCAGCAAAAAACCAATCAAGACAATCTGAATATCCATAAGGACCATTTCCAAAACACCGTACCCAAACCACAAAACTCAGACAACTTTTCCAGACTAGAAAAACTAATCGAAAAGCAATCGGAACAAATAAATAACCTACTATCACTATTAACACTCATCATGGATAAATTAATACGCCCCGACGTAAAATAAAACCAAGACGCATAGCTCTGTGGAATGCCAACGGTCTAGCGCAACATAAATTTGAACTAGAACTCTTCCTAAAACATCAGCAAATCGACGTAATGCTCGTATCGGAAACCCACTTCACCGACAAAAACTACCTGAACATAAACGGATACAAGTTCTACCATACCCAACACCCCAGCGGAAAGGCCCACGCGGCACCGGAATCATAATCAAATCAAACATTAAGCACTACGAACTACCGCCATTCCAGAAAGACTACCTTCAAGCAACTAACGTAGCAATAGAAGACTGTCAGGGTACAATCACCACTTCAGCTGTATACTGCCCTCCCAGACACTCCATCGCCAAAGAAGACTTTGATAATTTCCTGGACACCCTGGGTAACAGATTCATAGCTGGAGGAGACTTCAACGCCAAACACACCCAATGGGGCAGCAGACTGGTCACAGTAAGAGGCAAAAACCTCTTAAACAGCATAATAACCAACAACCTCAACTACCTTACCACATACGAACCCACATACTGGCCCACCGACACTAACAAAATACCCGATCTTCTCGACTTCTTCATAACTAAGAATATCTCGTCAAGACACGTCCAAATCAACTCCTCCGCCGACCTCTCCTCTGACCATTCCCCCGTGATAGCAACAGTCAGTTCAACTACCATCGAGTTTACACCTATTAGCTCCATTCATAACCAACACACCAACTGGCAGCTCTTTAGAGAAGTATTTACCCACACTACTTCAGCCTTAACCTCACTAAAATCCAATGAAGAAATAGAAGCAGCCACGGAATACTTAAACTCAAGCATAATCAACGCTATCCGCTACTCCACACCGGCAAAAACGTCCACCAGCAAACACGAATACCCACAGTACATACTAAAAAAAATAGCAGAAAAACGTAAACTAAGAAGAATATGGCAGACCCATAGAACACCGGAGGACAAACGCAAACTAAATAACGCAACTAGGAATTTAACCAAAATCATCAAAAACTATAAAAATGACTGTTTTACAAATATCTCGCCAGCTTGTCCCCCACAGCTGACTCCAACTATTCACTTTGGAAGGCCTCCAGGAAACTCACGCGCCCCCACAAATAATACCTCCAATCCGCCGTCCGCAAGGCGGATGGGCGCGCAGCCCTATAGAAAAAGCCAATCTATTTGCTAAATACTTGTCTGAAGTATTCAAACCCCATTCCTCCATAGCTGCCGCGGACGTTACCGAATTCCTGCACACTCCCTTCCAAATGTCCCCTCCAATTGAACCCTTCACTTCTGCAGAGATCAAAGAAGCAATCAGTCGCCTAAACCCCAAGAAAGCAGCAGGGCACGACCTAATAGGCAACAAAGCAATCAAAGAACTTCCCATAAAAGGAATTGCACTCATCGCTTCAATCTTTAACGCTATCCTCCGCCTTGAACACTTTCCTAAGGCGTGGAAAATCTCACTGGTCACCCTCATCCCGAAACCCGGTAAACCGATATACGAAACCAGCTCCTATCGCCCAATCAGCCTTTTACCTACCCTGTCTAAACTATTCGAGAGGATGCTCACGAATCGTCTCCTTCCACTCCTAGAGGAATCAAAAACTCTCCCAGATCACCAATTCGGCTTTCGAAAACAACATTCAACAGTAGAACAAATCCATCGCATAACCCACATGATCAGCCAAACCCTTGAAAAGAAAAAATACTGCTCAGCGGTATTCCTGGACATCCAACAGGCATTCGACAAAGTATGGCATGAAGGACTACTATTCAAACTTAAAAAGATCCTACCTCACCCATACTTCTCCATCTTAAAATCCTACCTAACTGACAGACAATTCATAGTTAAATACCTAGACGCCACTTCTGCAACATTCCCAATAGAATCCGGCATACCCCAAGGTAGTGTCCTCGGACCCCTACTGTTCTCCATCTACACCGCCGACTTACCTGTATCAAAAGAGATAACAATAGCAACATTCGCCGACGACACAGCGATACTAGCTACCCACGCAGACCCTGTAATTGCCTCATCCACTCTCCAGAGAAGTCTCGACTCTATGGAAAAGTGGTTTCATAAATGGGGCTTCAAAATAAACGAAAAAAAATCCTCACATGTAACCTTCACGCTCCGAAAACAAACCTGCCCCCAGGTCACCATTAACAACACTGTGGTCCCTAGCAAGGACTCGGTCAGATACCTGGGCATGACCCTGGACAGGAGGCTAACATGGAAAAATCATATCACAGAAAAAACTAAGCAATTAAGGGAAAAACTAAGAAAATTCTACTGGCTCACGGGCCGACGCTCCAAACTAAACATACAGAACAAAATTACCCTCTACAGGACCGTAATTAAACCTGTCTGGACCTACGGAATCCAACTATGGGGAACAGCAAGCAACTCCAACATTGAAATACTCCAACGCTTCCAATCGAAAACGCTAAGATCCCTAATTGATGCACCTTGGTACGTCACCAACGAAACAATACACCGCGACCTCAAGATACCCACAGTCAAAGAGGAAATAGCAAAATATAGCGACAGATATAGCAAAAGAGTCTACAAACACCGAAACCCCTTAATCACTGATCTACTCGATACGACGGACCAGATTCGCAGGCTGAAGAGACACTACCCGCTAGACTTAAACGACAGATTTAATTAGTTAATTAATGAATGTAAATTTACTTATTTATAATACTTACAAATCATACTTATCTATAATATGTATTAACTTATTATAAATAATTAGCCATGTTACTGCGCCACGCCAGAAAAATTACTGAAAATTCTCAACGCGAGAATTGATTGTAATTACCAATAAACATTAAAAAAAAAAAAAAAAAAAAATTCATAACCAACACACCAACTGGCAGCTCTTTAGAGAAGTATTTACCCACACAACTTCAGCCTTAACCTCACTAAAATCCAATGAAGAAATAGAAGCAGCCACGGAATACTTAAACTCAAGCATAATAAACGCTATCCGCTACTCCACACCGGCAAGAACGTCCATCAGCAAACACGAATACCCACAGTACATACTAAAAAAAATAGCAGAAAAACGTAAACTAAGAAGAATATGGCAGACCCATAGAACACCGGAGGACAAACGCAAACTAAACAACGCAACTAAGAAGTTAACCAAAATCATCAAAAACTATAAAAATGACTGTTTTCACAAATATCTCGCCAGCTTGTCCCCCACAGCCGACTCCAACTATTCACTTTGGAAGGCCTCCAGGAAACTCACGCGCCCCCCACAAATAATACCTCCAATCCGCCGTCCGCAAGGTGGATGGACGCGTAGCCCTATAGAAAAAGCCAACCTATTTGCTAAATACTTGTCTGAAGTATTCAAACCCCATTCCTCCATAGCTGCCGCGGACGTTACCGAATTCCTGCACACTCCCTTCCAAATGTCCCCTCCTATTGAACCCTTCACTTCTGCAGAGATCATAGAAGCAATCAGTCGCCTAAACCCCAAGAAAGCAGCAGGGCACGACCTAATAGGCAACAAAGCAATCAAAGAACTTCCCATAAAAGGGATTGCACTCATCGCTTCAATCTTTAACGCTATCCTCCGCCTTGAACACTTTCCTAAGGCGTGGAAAATCTCACTGGTCACCCTCATCCCGAAACCCGGTAAACCGATATATGAAACCAGCTCCTATCGCCCAATCAGCCTTTTACCTACCCTGTCTAAACTATTCGAGAGGATGCTCACGAATCGTCTCCTTCCACTCCTAGAGGAATCAAAAACTCTCCCAGATCACCAATTCGGCTTTCGAAAACAACATTCAACAGTAGAGCAAATTCATCGCATAACCCACATGATCAGCCAAACCCTTGAAAAGAAAAAATATTGCTCAGCGGTATTCCTAGACATCCAACAGGCATTCGACAAAGTATGGCATGAAGGACTACTATACAAGCTTAAAAAGATCCTACCTCACCCATACTACTCCATCTTAAAATCCTACCTAACCGACAGACAATTCATAGTTAAATACCTAGACGCCACTTCCGCAACATTCCCAATAGAATCCGGCATACCCCAAGGTAGTGTCCTCGGACCCCTACTGTTCTCCATCTACACTGGCGACTTACCTATATCAAACGAGATAACAATAGCAACATTCGCCGACGACACAGCAATACTAGCTACCCACGCAGACCCGGTAATTGCCTCATCCACTCTCCAGCGAAGTCTCGACTCTATGGAAAAGTGGTTTCATAAATGGGGCTTCAAAATAAACGAAAAAAAATCCTCACATGTAACGTTCACGCTCCGAAAACAAAGCTGCCCCCAGGTCACCATTAACAACTCTGTGATCCCTAGCAAGGACTCGGTCAGATACCTGGGCATGACCCTGGACAGGATGCTAACATGGAAAAATCATATCTCAGAAAAAACAAAGCAACTAAGGGAGAAACTAAGAAAATTCTACTGGCTCACGGGCCGACGCTCCAAACTAAACATACAGAACAAAATTACCCTCTACAGGACCGTAATTAAACCTGTCTGGACCTACGGAATCCAACTATGGGGAACAGCAAGTAACTCCAACATTGAAATACTCCAACGCTTCCAATCGAAAACGCTAAGATCCCTAATTGATGCACCTTGGTACGTCACCAACGAAACAATACACCGCGACCTCAAGATACCCACAGTCAAAGAGGAAATAGCAAAATATAGCGACAGATATAGCAAAAGAGTCAACAAACACCGAAACCCCTTAATCACTGGTCTACTCGATACGACGGACCAGATTCGCAGGCTGAAGAGACACTACCCGCTAGACTTAAACGACAGATTTAATTAGTTATTTAATTAATGTAAAATTTACTTATTTATAATACTTACAAATCATACTTATCTATAATATGTACTAACTTATTATAAATAATTAGCCATGTTACTGCGCCACGCCAGAAAAATTACTGAAAATTCTCAACGCGAGAATTGATTGTAATTACCAATAAACATTAAAAAAAAAAAAAAAAAAAAGATTCAGATGTGGAAACGAGACCAAAGCAAGGGAATACTGGAAGGAAGAGGGAGAAAAAAGATGCAGACTATGTAAAAGGAATGAAGAAGACCTGAAACATGTAATAGAAGAATGTGAAATAACGGGAGGACCAAAGGACATAGGAAAAGTACTAAATCAAACGGGAGAAGGTTTAGCAGAACTGAAAGCAATAATACAGAAGAGAAGGGCAAACGATAGGAAGGATGCACAGCAAGGAGACTAAAGCCCAATAGTTTTTAGTCATTAGTGGTTAATTTGTAGTTCCTAGTTTTAGTTTTTAGAGAATAGAATAACTAAGGGAGTGCAATAGAGTGGAAAAGAGGGGAGGTAGATATATAAGAAAAGAATTAGACATAAGAGATGTAAAACCGAAAGTTCGTCCAAAGCAGAAAGGCACGGTCTAAGCAATAATAATAATAATAATAATGTACACTGCATATATATGTCGGAGATGAAAAGAACACCGGAACCTCTCCTCGGAACTTCGGGAAAACACCGTAACATTGTAATATAAATTCTAGCGTAGCTGTAATTAAACAAATGTCGTCGTCTAACCGAATTGTATTTGTTTGAGATTTATGATAGTGAGCTTGGGCTCGAGGCGACAACCAGTCGCCGAACGTAGCCGCGGTCAAGGGATGAACGTTTTGTCTAACAAAGGCATGGAAGTAAGTCTAGAGCCCTTCTTAAAAAAGGAAATAGTTGTAGCGACACTCGACAGTAAGCATCCCAACGGTTTCTGTCCCGTGGCTCGCCACACGCAGACTCTATTCTTCGAGTAAGACGATTACCAGATGTCGATGCGTCTCCACAGTACAAGTTCAGCTAGCCTGAGGACCCGCTATAAATCCTAAGATTTATTTAACTAAAGTCCTTCAAACGGACAAACAGTCTTTGTTCCAACTATGGGAAGTTAGGAGAAATCTATCTTTCCCACGAACGACGCTTCCTACTAGCAACTTTCTCTTAAGGGCGGCTAGCACCCTTTCCTAACCACCGACATGGAAATTGACCAATTAACAGTAACGTCAATTTCCCTCACTTTCCGAACGAAGACTTTTCTCCACGAATCCGATGATCTCGTGCCCTTAGACACACCCCATATAGTTTTCCTCGGTGGCATCACCGAGACGGAGAGTCATTCTCTTGTGCGATCTCATTGACGAAAAGAAAACTGCCTTTACGATCAGTGAATATTTCACGTCTTGTTAACAAAGAGTCAGACTTGAACTTTGTGAGTACGTATTACTATCATCCCGTTGACCGCGGATTCGTTAACGAACCTAAGTCCATTGTCATTAGTGCTACGAGTGCGCAATCACCCTGATTAATTGTTATAACGGCCATATCGAGACTTGTGTTGATAAACTCTACGTTGTACCTCAACAATGGCAAATGCTAGTGAAAATTCATCAAACGCCCATAACCCCAATCCTACCATCAACCCGACATATATGTATATATCATGCGATGTACAAAATATTCAGCAAAAAAGAAAACGTTTATGGATATTTTAAATGTACCCCATCAAATTGGTTATAATATTCTATTAATTTGTATGATTCGCTGCTTTGCATAACGGCATAGACGGATATTACAGAAATACCAACTTTCGGACACACCTTGAATTATGCACGATGACGATGTAGTTGCTATGTTAATAAAGAAAATTTTGTAGATGTTAGAAAATGCAATGAAACCATGTTCATAATTACATTTAACCTACTTGTGTATATAACATGTCGAAATTAATACAAAGTATTATAAAAAACATAAATATTCAAAATATGTTTATTCTTTTAAATCCCTGCTGTTTTTTAGCTATATATATCGACAAATCCTTCTGTTTTCAATTTTATGAACATATTTGTATTAACAATAATACTAAGGCATAGTTATATTTATCATCGACAAATTACATAGTCTATCTCTCATTATTCTAATCGTTTTATAAGTTCAAGCTCACCTTTAAAAAAGAAATATACGATTAGTATAATTCTGCAAGAAATAGCTCTGTAATCAAAATATTAATTTCCACTAAACAAAAAACGATATGTGACAGCAACTATTTCTATGACACGATTAAAAATGTCAAATGAATTTTTAACGACGTAACCACAAATTTTTAGACAAAAATCCCGTAAAAATGTGAAATGCTGTAAAAATAAAAAATTTTATGTACGTATACGGATGCAGAAAATCTGAGAACTGTGTTTAATGCTTCCTTAAACAATTTGTATTCAATATATAGTAAGTCATTTATTTATTTATTTACAAAACTTACGCTGTAACTTACATGCATGTATACTGTACATTATTTAGGTCTACAAGTTTAGATATGTACTTGAATTATGAAAATAAGTGAGTCAATAATAAAAATTACAGTTATCAAATATCAAAGTAGGAAAGTATCAAATACAGATTCAATATAAAAATTAAGTTATAGTTTTATGTATATGGCGAGACCGTGATTATCTAAACTAATTATGGTACACGCTGTTCGAATAATCGAATAACTTTGTTCTCATATGGAAAAATATAATTTATTTTCATCTATTGTATAAATATTACTATTAAACAAGAATAAAAGCTATTGCAGAAAGCAAAAGAGACAAGAAGTAAGGACAGAGGTAGATGTTGATAATAATTATAGTTTATAAAATTTGTAAACCAAATCCTACTCAATCTCAATTCAAGGCCGCTGGGCTGAAATAAAATTATCTATCGATACAAAATCAAAAGCTTTTGAGTAGAAACAGTTTCTATTCTTATTTTTCAATCTATCTTACAAAGGATCATTTGCAAATTTTTCATTAATCAATATTCCGTTAATTCTTCTACTTGACTATGTAAACAAAATCTACATAGAGGTATTTTTGCATCAATTTCAGCACCGTCAATTCAACCGAGCAAAAAAGGCCAAATTCGGCCAGCGAATATAACTCTGATGTAACTGGATCGCAATCAGCACACCGACTCGGAAATTTCAGTTAAAATTAATCGAAGCGAACATTTCGGTTTCACTTACATGGTAGGCAGATGAGTATCTAACAATGATGGACGCATATCTTGACAATTGTCTATCGATCGAGGTAAATAACGATAACGCGTTCAAAGAGAAGACGAAAATAGCACACGTCGCAGCTACCACACTATGTAAAATGAATAGCATAATGATGCAGATGAGAAACTGGCGGGACGACCGTATGAAATTACGATCCAACATTTGGCGGTTAAAGCTAGCTTTACGAGTCGCTGCAAGAGACACGGATGACACTTTGCACGCTATCCGATTGATCGAACATCAAAGAGCAGAAATCAAACGGCTAGAGACGGTGAATAAAGATTTGAAGAAAGAAATCGCTGATATTAAATCTGCTCTGCTAAATGGAGACTACGTTACGCGGGAAACCGCTTGGAAATCCGATGACAAGGTCGTGGAAGTTAAACAGGAGTACTTAGTCGAGAGAGAACGTTTGAACAACGAGATTCGATATCTGAAAAGTCGGTTGAACGAGGTGGAAGGGGGTCACGAACACAGTTCGGAAGTGGAACACTTAAAATGCAAGCTGAAGCACTTCATGATGGTCGACTACACTATGGAAATTATATTCACCGATATAGTTAACAAAGTCACCGAGACAATAGCGAATCTATCCGAGGAACTAGTGAATGTAAACGATCGCTTGCACAAGTCGCAAACAAAAAACGATAATTTGTACGTCGAGATCGATAAACTGAAAGCCGTGATAAGATACAGAAATGGTAATATCACGGATTATCGGAAGAGAATTGTTGAGCTGGATAATCTAACGAAATGTTTGAAGACAGAATTAGATAGATTCAAAGTTAATGACGGCAATAATTCTTGGAACATTGACTCGAATAGTCAGAATAATCTTAATAATATCGAACGACTAGCAAAAGATTTAAGAAACAAGCTAAAAAACGATCATAAGGCACTGCTTGCTGGTGGCGATCCGGATTGCTTAAAATATATACAGAAAATCATCGAATTGAGCGTTAATTTAAAGCAACTGCACGTCGGATTTGCAAAATTTAGCGACCAACTTAATCCATTATCTCTAGGCAAAGTAATGAAATCTAACGAGTATTTGAAACAACTTGCAACATTGGATTCGACTTTAAAGGAAATCGACGTCGAAATTGATAAGTTAAAGAATAATCATATAAAGAACCATTATAGAATTAGCGGCAGCGATGGTCTAGAATACTTAATTAAAATAGCAGAACTCGAGACGATCATCGAGAAGACACGATCGACCATGAATGGATTGAATCATCGTGCGGAAGGAAATTCAAACGAATCGAAAGACTTTGAAGAATTGGAAAATTTCGTCGGTAGAGTGTGTCACGAGATTAAGCAGTTAGAAGTGATTGTCGTATCCAGCGATCGTCTAAATACATTCAAGAGAATCGATCAGTTGGAAGGCTTGATCGTTCGATTAAAGTCGGAACTGAATGAGAAAGACGCCCATATAAACGTTCTTGACCAGGAATTGTTCGGTACTGAAAATTTGTTGGAACAAAAAAGAAAAGAATTGCAGCATACACAGAAAAAGATCGTCATGCTAATGGAAGAGAACAAAATTTCGAAGTTGAGAATAAAGATGATAGAGGAGAAAGCGTTGGAACTCCAGCGTAATCAGGAGGATTCGAGAAAGGAGCTGGTACAACTACAAAAGGTGGAACGCGAAGCGAGCTTAACAAGAAAAAAATTACAAAATCTTCAGAGCGATAAGGAAAGATTGTTAAAGGAAATGGGAAAAATTCGTGACGCCGTACAAAAGAAAAGCGAGGAAGCAAGGAGCGTTCTTATCGAGAAAAACACGATGGAGAAAACATTAAACGCCAAGATCACGGACTTGACACGAAACATTCAGATTACTTTGAAGGAAAATAAAAAATTAAAAGAAAATGAAAATGCAAGGCGTTCGGAAGAAGCGATGGAGAGAATGAATACTGAATTACAACAACTAAAGGTGGACTTAGCAATTTCGAATGAAAATTTCGATAATGCGAATCGCGAAATTGCCGATCTGAAAATTAAATTGCACCATTTTTCCGATGCTAAAACAAGACTGGAAACGAACATTTTTCATTTAGAGTCAAAAAAAGAGGAGCTCGTGTATCAACTAGGCGCAGAGAAAGCTACCGCCGATGAACGACTGAAAGAGTTCACCAACTTAAAATCCGATTACAACGAATTAGACATCAAAAGGGCGAATCTCGAGAAAGAAAAGGAACAATTAAACGTGAATTTGACGAATATAAAGATCGAAAAGGAGCTACTAGAAAAATCCGTAAATCACGTTCGCACCAAATGTACCATGCTTGAGGACAAGATTGATAAGTATAAATGTGAACGCGACAGTCTACTCGAAGAAATCAGAAACTTTAAAACGAGCAACGAACATTTAAGTAACAAATTGGAAGTTACGCAAACAGAATCGAACAAGATCGAGGACAAAATAAAACAACTAGAATTTGAAAACTCGAAACTGCACGATGATTTAAACGAACTGACTTTAAAGAAAATTAACTTCGAAGACCGCGTGCAAACACTTCTGTTAGAAAAGAAACAACTCGCAACACGTATTAACGAACTAGACAAAAACAATGTCACACTAAACAATCTATTGAACCAAATTAAAACGATGAATGAACAACATTCTATTGTCGAATTAAACAAATTAAAAGCGGATTATAGTAAAATGAGATCGGAAAACATGTCTCTACAAACTACTCTCGATGAGGTAAGACAAAACAACGAAACGTTGAGGAAAACAACCGAGGAACTGAACTTGAGACTCAATGAAATTCACAGCGAATGCAAGATATTAGAGAACCAACTACAAATTTTAGAGGTGATGAACGCCACATTGAAAAAAGAAAAACAATTGTTGGAACAGGAGTATACGACCAGTTTACGATCCAAAATCTCCAATATAGAAAAAGAGGAAACAGTGGTGTATAGCGAGTCGATTTTTAGCCAACAAAATGAACAAATCGTGGAGCGTGCAACGAGAAAAGCTGTCAATAGCAAATCTGGTAAACGCTTGAATGACAAAATAAAATTAATGGAAGCAAAAGAAGAGCTAAAGAAAGTGATTGTAGAAAACGAATCGTTACGATTCGAGGTATTAAACTTGAGGAGTCAGAACTTTGAAGTTAAAATGCAATTGGCTTGCACGAAGGATGAGCTTCGAAAGCAGAAGACTGAATTAGTAGAGAACGAAACGAATGGAATCATGTTTAAACCTACCTCAAATAAGCTAGAAATCGTGAATCTTTATTATAAAGAGATCAATAGTTACTTGAGTCATGATATGAATAATGTAAGAGCAGTAACACGTATCGGTCAGTCAAGTATATACCCTTACGACAGGTCGACAACGGAACAAGCCGGAACGCAAATCGAGAAATTAATGGAAATTGCGAACAAACTAAAAGTGCAGAACATTGCCCTAAAAATGGAGATAAATTCTCTAAGATGCAGCTTGGTTGTTAATTTCACGAAAGACGAGAAAAGGAAGGAAGAGCTGCGAATCACGACTGAAGAAATTCAAGCATTGAAAACGGAATTGACGACACTGAGAGACGAAAAAGAGTCTTTACGGGTTCGGTTGAATACAACGAATTCGAAATTGGATCAGTTAGAATCTGAGAAAGCTGCTTTGAAAAATGAGCTATGTGCCTTAAGGAAAATCAATTCCGATCTCAAATACAAAACAAGCGAATTACACTGCGCTTATCAAAAGTTGAAGGAGAAGAATATAGAATTTGAGAGCTGTATGATGAGAGCGATTAATAAAATAAAGAGATATACGATGAGTGCGGATAATCTGGACAATCCAAGTGATTTGAAGGATCTTTTAAAAAAGTACATCTTGAGTGAAGAAATTTTATATTCAATCGAACAGAAAATAAACATAGAAGATACATACAAAAATTTTGAGATGATGTAATTCGATAAAATTATTTCGTTAGTTATAATGAAATAAATTGATAGAGTATATACGCAACTACGTATAAAGAAGACAAATTGTAATATAGGGCCTATTTTTATTTTTAGACAGTTTTTCTATAACAAGTGAGCTAATTAAGTTAAATATGTATTTTAATATAATATTTGTAAGAGAAATTTGGTTCAATCCTGAAAGCACAGCATTTTATTTACTGCCACGCTAGAGCTAGGTTAGGGTTAGTTTAGCGTGGTTGGGGAAGCTGTCGAGATGGTATCACAGATAAAGTACCTGGGTCTCATCATCGACAGCCAGTGGACTTTCGGACCGCACTTTGACTCCCTAGTCCCAAAGGTGTCGGCGGCGGTCAACGCTTTGTGCTGCTGTCGAATATCGGCGGGACAGGAATCGCGGTGCGCCGACTATACGAATGTGTCGTTCAGTCCCGAGCGTTGTACGGGATCCCGGTATGAGCGGACGATTTGATGGCGAGTCGCCGCAGCATTCTGCTCTTGGGGAAGCTGTACAGAGTAACCGCCATCAGAATCGTCAGGGGATACCGAACGGTGTCCCACGCGTTGGCGACTGTACTGGCCGCATCTCCTCTCTGGGAGCTCCAGGCGTTGGCACTTAGGAGGAAATATAGCCGCCTAAAAGCGCCGGACTCGGGGGCTGACGCGGCCGAACAGGCGGCCCGAGACGTTCGGGGGACCGCCGAAGAAGAGGCGTGGGATCGATGGCGGTCTCAGCTGATCAACGAAGAAAGCGAACATCGAAGTGTGGAGGCGGCCCTCCCTAGCTGGAAAGCTTGGAGGAGCCGCAGTGGCCTCCCGTTAACTTACAGGATGACTCAGATGCTCACGGGACACGTAGTGTTCGGCGAATACCTGATGAAGATCTGGTGTGGAGCGACGGAAATCTGTCACCACTGTGGAGAGGGCAGGGACACGACGCAACACACGTTGGAATTTTGTCTGGCGTGGGAGCTGCTCCGCTACACCCTGCGTCTCGTAATAAGCGAGAGATTCGCCCCATCGGCGATCGTGCAGGCGATGGTGAGCGGGTAACAAGAGTACGAGGCTGTCCGCTCCTATTGCGAACAAGTTATGCTGGTAAAGGAGCGAACAGAAAGGAAGAGAGAGAGAAAAGCTCTTACCCTTGTAGAGTAACGCATCTATGTAGAATAACTCGGACGACGACTAGCAGGCGCTAGGGGCAATGACCTCCCCTAACGCAACAGTTAATCAGTTAGGTAGTTTACAGGATTGGCTCAGCGAGAGGTTGCGGGGAGTGCACCGGCAGTAATTCGCAAAAGGTCCCGGGGCACTCCTGTCAAACGCGTAGGTAGGCCATCATGTAGTTTTAGTGCCTTCCCCAGAATCCAGCGGAGTGTCCATGAGGATTTCTCCACGTACGAAAAAAAAAAGAAGGTTAGGGTTAGTTTAGGGTATTTGTTACCACTACAAGCGGCCTACACCGGGAACGTCATCGAAAACGTTATCAATACTTGCTAATTACAAACAGATTATTGTATACGCTTCTTTTGTACTTCTCATCTAACATATTCGTTCATTGCTCATTCCTTTTTCATATTGTTTTAATTTAATATCCGTTTATTCTTTTTCCATATTTAAAGAGTACAAATAAAACGAAACAAGGAAATTTACCTTTGCATTTAGAAATTGATCTTACACCGATAGGTCTGACATTACATAATATGTATATAATACCAGAGAGGATTTCCTCTCTGATATTACATATATAGATGGAGATGGAAAGAAGTCTTCTGAAAGGAATGCGAACCTGATTGGTTGTTTTTGACAAACTCAATACAATCGTAAAGTTAAACATGCGTATTGGCCAAAAGTATCGTATATACAAACAAAATAAGGCAGTAACGCGTAACGATGAGTGATATAGGGCCGTATGTAAGTAAGTACATACTTACCTCCCTTACCCCTGTGCCGCCACGGTGGACTTCTTCCCATTTCCGTGTTGTACAATCTATGTATACATGTATTGTATATGTATGTACTTACATACTTACATACTTACACGTAGTGTGTACCAACACAGACACTTTGTGTCTCACATTCTGAAATACCAACCTCGATTCCTTTCTTAACCCCTCTGCGATTTGCTACGGTGAATATAGGAATTATTTACTACTATATTAAATGGATAACATCGCATGTGACATAAAAATGGTAAAGGGGTCAGGTAACTCTCAAAACAAGTCGTGGGTCATGAAAAAGCATTGCATCGATTGCATGTCACGTCTATTTTGTACCTCGTCTGCGATATA
Source organism: Bombus balteatus (assembly GCA_019201815.1). Classification (NCBI taxonomy): domain Eukaryota; kingdom Metazoa; phylum Arthropoda; class Insecta; order Hymenoptera; family Apidae; genus Bombus; species Bombus balteatus. Next base: position 112,625 of record JAFJHM010000006.1, on the reverse strand, counting down.
GTGCTGAAAAGAGTGTAAATTCAAAGATATTTATGAAAAGTTAATAAAGCATAAAATAGTTCAAAATTTCGTACAGTGATTCGTAAATAGCTATACATATTTTAACTACATTTAAATATAAAATTCAAAAGTGAAATATGGAACATTAAACCAAATAAAAATTCAGCACTATTTTGAAGTCAGAGATTGGAAATAAAAGTATTTCGACTTTACCTATAAATCACTTCATGTTTAATCAAATCTAATATTAACATTAATACAATTTTCTGCAAGCAAAATTATTTTCTATTATTAACAATATAACATATATGTAAACTCCCCAGAGTTCAAGTGTGATAGGGACTCCTCGGTCTACGGACAGTACGACTTCATTTGTTTCACGGACAGAGCGACTTTCTTTGTTTTACGGACAACCATTTTGAGAGACACTCATTTCCCAAACGGACGGACAGAGAGCAACATCAGAGATAGACAAGATCACAGAAGAAACAGTAATTATTTAAAACATTGAAGATTGACGGAGGAAGATCGGTAGCTCAGGACGTTGAAAATCGATTTTCGATTTTCAGATAGACATCGCACAGAACTTGTTATTTATTGTTTACTGTTATTAATTGTTGTTTACTCATGTATTTTATTTAAGTATTTTCACAATAAACTCGATTTTCAGACTTCAGAATCGATCCCCGAACTATCCAAAATTAAACATTATATATATAAATACTAATATCTAAAATCGCTTTGATTCATTAATACATATATCTTCCCAAATCATAAAATCCAGTTGAAATCCTAGCAATATCTTATTATTTGTTTTGAAGACTTGTATCTGTTTCTCTGTAATATTGAAATATATATCTTATGAGCATCATATGAATCATCATATCATAATCATATGAATAGCTTTCATATTATTGCTCATAAGATATGTATTTCAATATTGTAGTAGGTTTTAAGAAGTAATGATTAATACCTACATAATTATAAAACTGTGGTCTGTTTACTAGTAATTGTTCTTTGTTTATAGCTTTTGTTTCATTTAAAAAATAAGATAAATTATCTTGTGTTCTTATGTTTGTACCATTACGTTGAACATCATCAAAGAGCATTACTGTCTATTCTTGTTCACGTGAAGTTATAGTTACTATATTGGCAGAAATATCTACACTTTTGTCTCTCCTCCACACTTCAAGCAATGTTTCAGAATTATAGAATGGGTATAAAGTATAAACAAGCAACCATAGACATTGATCAGAATACTCAGAAGTATTAGCTTGACTTAACACTTGATATCAACAAAGAATTAAGCTGAACGTTGTCTATATAGAAGAAATGTTAATAAATACGTTAATATACAGTAATAATACAAATTATAACTTACAATCAATGAGAAATGCATCATGCTACTGCTTTTCAGTACCTACAGATGCTTCCTCGAATCTGCTTGACTCTATAGCAACTCACTTTAAATACTAAAGTGAAAATTCATATTAATAGATTATATGTACTGAATTTCAAAGTCTCTAACTATCCAACATCTTAGGATTATACCTCTAACATTTATTTAATGCCAACTCCAAGGACATTGCATAGAAAAAATATACTATGAATGCAATAATTATAAATGCAATAATTTATAAATATTCTTTTATTGACTAATATACACGCAAAGCCAACATATAAATAAAAATTCTCTCACAAAGCTTTATCTTTCAACTGACTCTATAGGTATTACATTGCAACCCAAAAGACCATTACCAATCCAAGGACGTGGAATTAAAGTCAGGGCTACAATAATAGATCCACGTTTGATTTTTATATTTACTGTCTTATATCTGCTATTTTGCACCAAAGTTCCAATATCTTTTAACGATTTAAAATTCCGGCAATCAATGGAACCAAATTCTAAGATGAGATCATCAACTTGGATTCCCTATATAATTTAACGTTTGTAAATCACAGTTCCATGAGTTTAGAAACATTATGGAAATCTAAAATAAATTTTTTACCGCTATTTCTGCTGGAGAACCTGGGGATACTAAATTCACTTTCAAGAAAGGATCCAATTGTGCATTATCTTGAACAATAGTTGTAGTTGCAAGAGAATTTTCTGCTTGATCTCCTGCTAGAGCATGCAGTTTATGCAAACCTTCTTCTATTTTCTTCATCAATGTTTTATGATCATTTCTGAGACCTAATCACTTAATAATGTACTAATAAGTCCAAGTTAGTAGAATCTCATGCAAGAAAATTGCGTAGTAATTAGACGCACATATTATCTTATGTCTCACATGTCTCACTTGGTAAACATCAATGTCATTTCGTGGATATCCCTCGCAGTCCACCAGAGGATCATCCATGCCAACATGATTCTACAATTCATACATATGTATAAAAATTCGGTCATTTCCTCGAAAATTTGACAGATCATTCTATTATAAACTATATTATGTTTATTTTCAATAACATCATTAAACAGATATTCTGTGCAAATTTAAAATATATCAATATATGTACATACAATATCTAAGATTTCTTTTAAAGCCTTCAAATCCGATTCAATTTTATCTTTGTCTTTCATAAGCTGAAGAACGTAATCCTTAGCTTCCTGTAATTCCATGTCGACCACCATTTTCACTAGATTGACGTACGCAGTAAATCAAGTATGTAACTTGAAAATGAAAACATGTCAAATCATTTCTAAATTCTTAATGCATTTTCAAGATTTCACTTTCATAGATTAAAAGCGAATATATAACAATTAAAATTTTTTTCTAAATAATGAGTAGTACACATTTAGATGTCGTAATTTGTAATTAATATATTTCTATATACATTTCGATATAATACTTCAATAATATTTTATAAGTTTTGTACATATTATACATATATAAATATGAATAAATAAATATACATAAATATATATATATATTTAAGACATCTGTAATTTTAAAAATAGGGCTTTCAAATATCGCGCTTCATAAACAACCGTTTGCTTTCCATTTGGAGTAATAGAAAACATATCTTGCATATCAAAAGGCTCTTCTACTACTGTTACCACGTCCCTTCCGTAAACTAGAAAAAAAAGTAATAATATTTCAACAATTGCACGAAAATATTGTTAAATATATCAAAATGGAAAATACATACCTTCACAGTGTTCTAAAAATTGTATACACTCCTGGAGTATAGTGTCTTTTAAAACTACTAATTGTTTAGCCAACTGTTCTAAAAGGGACAGAAAACACCTCTTCGCGTAAAACCAAGTATCTGTTCCTAACTTTTTATTGTAAGGTTCCAAACTTTTCATTACCCTAGATATACCGAATTCGTAATTTCCTTTAGAACAATATAAAGTTCCGATTACCAAATTCACAATACATAAGTGAAATAATTTTTTATCTTGATCCTCTCGTGAAACAACTTGCTCTTCTTTTTCTATCTTTTTCATTAATCCTTCAGCTTCCGCATTTTGGGATGTCATGATATAACTTACACATAAATTAGCGAGTACTATAGCGCTCACATCTAAAATCTAAAAGTTTTATAATATTTAATAATTTCCATATTAACATACATATATGTATAGATCGTACTATAAAAAGCTAAGGATGAAACAACTAACATTATCATATCTTTTTCTAACAATTGGCTCATAAAATCCCGTTGCTTCTTTAAACTTATTTTCTTGCATAAAAAGGGTGTGAGCTACATTTAATTTCCATATATCATGTTCATTGCAAAATTCGACGCTTTTCCTAAAAATTTTTTCGACTTGCGTATAATTTCCAAGTTCCCAGTAAATTTTAGCCTGTGCCATTAAAACTGGAACATATCTTTCCAAAGCTTCTTCGTAATCATTAACAGCTTTTTTAACAGCGCTATCGTCATGATTTAATCGTGCTTCCTGAACTCTTTTTGTTGCTTTCCGCAATATTTCCATATGTTTGTTACCAAGATCGTCAAATTTGCGATATGCTTCTTCTGGTGAAGTTTGTTGTGTGATTAATGCATCCAGAAAATCATATAAATACTGTGAAACAAATATTATTATAATTATAATAAAAATTTTCATATTACTTTTAATTTTCATAAATTTGTATTGAATACAAGAATATACTAATAACATTTTCGTTTATCATTCTCTGCATTCTAAAGTTCATTTTCTTGCTACAGTCCTGCATTTAGCATTATAAGTATGAGTAAACCTAACCTTTGCATCAAGTTTGACTGATACTTATCTGTTGTTGTTGCTTCTTGCCTAAATACGTTTACAGAAATGACTACGTGCAAATTAAATCAAATATTTATTGGAGAAGTTGCATCTGTACAAAATTATGGAGCTTTTATCAGAATTCCAGGTTGTTCCTTCCAGGGATTGATACACAAATCACAGGTATTAAGAAAATATATTCGCAATCGATTAACTTATTTATATTCTACAATACAATTAGTTTGTATTTTTGTAATTTTATATGTTTTCATAATTTCATTAGGTAAGTTGTGCTCATATCGATAATGTTGGAGAAGTTTTGCAAAAAGGAGAACGTATTTGGTGTAAAGTTATTTATATTGGAGATGATGGCAAAATAGGACTATCTATGAAGTATGTAAATCAAGGAAATGGTACAGATTTAGATCCAAATGGAATACAGCTACAGAGAGATGTGCAAAAGAAAAAACCTATAGAAAAACATGATCGTAGAACTATACATTTAGAAGCAATCCTTAACACTACATGTATGAAATGTGGAACCGCTGGTCATTTATCTAAAGACTGTTTTATGAGTCCTGATGGAAAAAGGTATGAATTGATCCCAGAAATTGAAGAAAAACAAGACGTTATACAAATACAAAGTGATATAAGTAAAAAAGACACAAAACATAAACAAAAGAAATTAAAAAAGAAAAAGAAAGCAAAAAAAATCAAACAAGATGCACTTGATAGTGATTCTGATGAAAAAGATGTAATTAAAAAGAAAAAGAAGAAATATTCTAAAGACCAAAAGAAGAAAAAGAAGAAACATGAGAGTTCTTGTAGTGATAAAAATTCTAACGATAGTTTTTCTAGTCATGATGTGAAAGCTCATAAACGAAAGCATTCAGAAAGTTCAGGAAAACATACTAAAAAGTGTAAACATTCAAAAACTAAATATACTAATGAATGAAAGCATAAAAACTAGAATGTAAATTTAATTTTCATGCTGATTTTGTATATTTTTAAATTATTAAAATATTTTTCTTGAAACATCTATTTTACAGTGTATCTAACAATATAATAATAAAAATCATACTTACTGATGTTAAATATTTATAGGTCAAGTGTACATTTTCAGCAAGAACATCTGCTGCTAGATCATAATATTGGTATTTGCAATATAACAATAATAAGTTTGAAAAAGTTTCAGGTGGAAATGGATTTTGTTGTAGTAAAAACTGAAGTTTCTCAAATCCCTCACTTGGCTTTGTATCCATATTTATTAAAGCCTGATTATGCAAAGTAACAGCATCAAGTTCTTCCTCAGATCTAGGAGGCATATCTGTTAATGCTTCTTTTGCTGATTCATCTAAAAGCAGTAAATAAAGAGCATGAAATATTAAATACACTATGGAAACTTAAACTTAAAAAACTAAATTAAACTATGAAATGATTACAATTTTGTAATTGATATTCTATGGCTGCTTTCAAGTTAAATGCTTCTGTTAAAGCTGTTTCATGAAGTGTTAATGTATTTCCAACACTGCGTACTTCTATACCTTCTGTTGTCATACCCACTCCTAATTCTGGATGTTCCCTTATTCCTTGTTCTATAATATCAGCTATCACATGCATAATATGTGTTAACATAAAATATTATATTTTAAATATTTGTTTATGAACCTAATGATTTATAACAATATAAATGTTACCGATATGTTTTAATGATGCAGCATATTCTTTTAATTTAAAATAACAAAGTGCCACATTGTACGATAAATGGGGCTTGAAACCTACGATTTGCAATGCATTTACAAATTTTTTTAGAGCTTGTTCATACTGTTCCTCCTAAACAAGAAAGTAGTATACATTATTACATAAACAGAAATTGTACTTCCTTTCCTTTGGTACTTTTTGTACCTTATATAGAAGACATCCTAAATTAATTTCTGTATCAATATCATCCAATGGACATTGATCTACAAGATTTTTCGCAGCGACAACATCTTCTTGCCCATATTTTATTGCTGCCTGTAGTTTCTTTACTTTAAATTCCAAATTGCTTTGATTAATGATGTTGGAACATATTGTCCAAGCCTCTTGATACATACATGCTTGGTGTAAAGATTGAGCATGATACAACTTATATATACTTTCATTAGGACATAATTGAACTAATTTTTCATAACATTGTGCAGAAGCTATGAAATCTTGTGTATAAAAGTAACAGTGAGCAAGGAGAGACAAACAAGGCCTAGACTGTAAAATAAGTTATTAGCACAGAACATTGATATTGATAAAGAAATTGATATTTCAATGTAGTCATACATACAATGGGGTAAAAATCTAGAAGAATAATCAAAACTTTTATTGTTTCTGAATATCGTTGTTCTTTAATCTGAAAAATTAATTTCCATACTGTACTTCTTCGATATTTAAAAAAATCGCTTTTAAAATTTATCATTTGACTTTAATACATATATGCTATTTAAATATTAATTGTATACTTGTAATTAAAGGAACAAATTTCTAATAGTTAAGTAATCTCTAAACTTTAAACACTGACTAAAGAAGTAATTGAATTTCTGACATGTAAGTGAATTGTACCATTGAATAAATAGCTTTTGTGTATTCTCCATCTTTAATATGCACATTTGGTATAAAAGTAGTCATCTTTTTAGGATAATTTTTCTATTCACAAAACATTGAATTGTCTCTATACAATAAAGTTTTAATGACCTCACTATGTTACACGTAATGTGTGTATAGTATATAATGTTATGATACAAGAGGAATATCGTAACTATGGAAACAACTGCTTTTTTTTGTAAAAGAAATAAAATCTCATACATTTAATACTATGTATTTTAAAAATCAAAATATAAGGAACACTACTCAGTCACGACATGATTTTTTTATAATAAATAAGTATCTACAGAGATTTGTTATTTGTAAAACATTTTCTTATATTTTGTATATATGTATTATATATTGAGTTTATATAATATTACAATAATCCCACTATGTACATTTATGTATCAAATTTTTATGTATTCATTTCTTCGTAATTCGAGCTTAGCTAAAATTACATGAACAACGTATTTATTACTCATTTACATTTAATACAGATCCCTTTTTGTATTGAATAACAAACTTTTGTTCTTTAAAATATTTACATATGTATTACTCATAACATGATATAAGAATGGCTTAAAACTAGATGCATAATTAAAGTCAAAGATCGTTTCCGTAAATTGCAAAATGTAATGAATTTATATTCTTGATCGCAAAAACATGAGCATAAAGTAGCGCCCTCTTAAGGACAATGAACAGTCAAAATAGTAAATATATACTCGTATATCTAACTTTTAAATGAATTTTCAAAGAAGAGACTCGATGCAAAGTATAAGTATGTATATAGGACCACATACACACGTAGTAAGAATGCAAGAACTAAAGAACATTGAAAGCATCCGTGTTTCGATCGTCGTTTCACCAATAGCTCTTTTGCGGATCCGATAACATACATATATGTAGTATGTAAACCAACGACGATTCGTACGTACTATAAGCGGTATAAGCACTGCAGAGTCTCGATAGCGCACTAGTACTATACGCAGATTGAGTGCGTGTGTGACTTCCCTCGTTGGAGAAATGTCGTCGGCACTCGTGGCCGCTAAATAAACGACGAAACATGTCCGGACCGATAGTCAGTCGTGCGCAGACACCCGGCGGTGATGTTCAAATTGGTACAACGGTAGGCTGTGTTATCTGTAACAGAACTGACAAGCTGCTAAGGTGTTCACGGTGCAAGGCCGTATTTTATTGCACCAAAGAACACCAGAGGCGGGATTGGAAACGTCACAAAGAATTTTGTGCGACTCATTCTGTGGAATCGATCGTATCAAATACCATTTCGGCTACTAGTCAAAATTCCACTTTGAAATCCGCTAAAAAGGAATCCTCCTTAAGAAACTATCAGAATTTAACTACACCAGTGGTTTCTAACCTAAGCGAGAAGTCGGTGTTAGAAAGAACGCGAAGTTCGAACGCTGCTCCAGAAGTGCATAATAACGGGAAACATCTTGGTGGTACGTGAAACTTGATCTTGTTCCCACGTGCCTTTTTATAAAACTATTTCACGTTAGAATTGTAGAGTTGTGTAATCTTTTACTAGCTAATAATGTATTATATACTATAAAATATGTATGATTTTTTGTAAAATAAACACAACTTCTTTGTTTCATTTATTTTAATTAATAATTGTTGCATGATTTTGTTGTTTACAGGAACCAACAAACAGATAGAAAAGGTAAAAGGACAACCAAATCATAAGGATAGTCGAAATTCCAAGAGGAAATCCAATAACACTAAGACAAAAGGTACTTGTACTAACAGAGTAGATGGGTGGACTTCTCCCATAACATATGAAGGAAGTTCTGAAGACACGATCTTAGGTGCCAGAACAGAATTGTTGAATCCTGCTCTAGAAGGTTCAAGAATCCTAGATAACCTACAGGACCATGAATTAGATATGCCTACACAACATCATAACGGTATGAAGAACTTTCCAGAGGTTCGTTTAACTCGTGAAGAAGAACTTTTACCACCTTTCCTCCATAAAAATAAAAATAATCTTGAAGAATTAATAGATGATATAAGCAGAAATGTGATTAGAGACATGGATGAATATGGTATGTGTGTGGTAGACAATTTTCTAGGAACCGAAAAAGGTCTTGCAGTGTTAAACGAAGTTTTAAATATGTACAGTGCTGGGTTATTTAAGGATGGACAATTGGTTTCTAATAAAGCAGGTGCAAATGACTTAAAGACAATTCGTGGTGATCAAATAACGTGGCTTGACGGAAAAGAAAAACAATGTCAAAACATTGGAATGCTCATATCTCAAGTTGATGCTGTCATTATGAGGGCAAATAAAATGTGCAACAATGGGAAAATGGGAAACTACACGATTAATGGAAGAACGAAGGTAAGCATAAAAATAGTCCCACATTTTATATATCATATAGTTTTGTTATCATTACATATGACAAAAGTATACATTAGTCTTATATTTATTTCAATCTTTAATTTATGTCTTGTGTTGAATATCCTTACTTTGTCAAAATTTATGTTTATACTATTTGAATCATAAGTAAGCATTTCAAAATATGTATTAATAATTAATAAGATATGTATTAATACTCCATTAATTGATATACTAATGCCTATTAATAATCTTATAAATATACAAACACATTCTTGTAAATCTATATACATTTAGGTTCACTACATTTCTATAGTTTTGATAGAGTATTCCTTTTTATTTCTAAATCAATTTCAGAAGCATTGAAAATGTTATTGTAAGGAAAATTTTTCTTTTACTCATTTAATATGATAAATTTGTTTAATGTTTGATTATGCGTAAAATATTAATTCATCGAACGCATAATTGAATAGCTATTATAATTTGAAATAAACTTTGGCAATAAAACTGTTTTCTTTTTTCTGAATACAATACACAATCACATACATATATTTTCAACAATTGAATATTTTGGTAGTTAAATATGTTTATACAAACTGTTCGTGTTTTATTCCAATATTGTAATCTTCTACATAATTGTTATAATTTATGGGTTTTGTTAAACAGTTATATAGTTTATTTATTATCATAAAAATTGTACAATAATACTTATACGTGTAAAAAATAGAATTTAAGAAATTAAATTTGTTACAATATTTACATATTTAAATTGTTAGATAACAGTAGATTGAAAATGTTATTCATTTTAAGCAACTATCAGACTAAGTTCCAATCTATGTATGTATATCATCACGGAGAATGAGAATTATACAAAACAATGAAAAAGTAGTTTCTTGAATATCGTAAAAACAATGCAAATGGGGAAATATTTGTAACACTGGCCAGAAGAAATGATCTGTTGTTTTGCAACGATAGTCGTAACAATCGAATTAATCACTGGAGATGCAAGCCAATCCACGTTTTCTGATTTGCTATAAAAGTCTGATGAACGATATCGGTAACGAGGGGACGCGCGTTCATTCTATGTATCATATCAGTGAAAAAGCAAATCTTTTACGTCTCTTGAAGCATCGGTTTAATTTCTTTAGCAGCCAAAAAGGAGAGGGAGGAAGCGACGGTAGGCAGAGAAGGTCAGGATCCCGAAATTGCAGTGATCTTTCGGGTAGCTCGTGCGCTAAACAGAGAACCGAAACGAGAGTAGAAAACCACGAAGTGCAGTCAGTCACGTACGCCGTACGGCTGACTCGTTCATACAATTATACAGTTATCTCTTTCTCCCTGTCTTTCACTGACTCTCTCTTTCGTCTCTTATGCCAGAAAGTAGGCAGTGTGTATGCGTTTTCCTCGATTATGTATCCTGTCTCCGGTAAGGCCGTAAACAGAATCTAAACCGCGGGCGAATGAGTGGAACGATACGAGGTGTTATGTAGACCGACCTAAGTAATAGTATCAATGATCACTTGCGACTTAGAAGTGTAGTTTTCTCAAGTAAATACTTTATTCGTATGATATATGCTATATTTGGTTCATATGTTCGTGTACATTTGATTATTTTCCAGACAACGAGTACAAAATTGTTCATCTGAAGCTTGTTTGGTTCCATACAGGAAACAGAATGACAGAATTGAATTTTTGTGTGATTGGTGGTGTTGGATATAAAGATTTTAAAGTTATCTCGACTCACTTTTTCTTCTATAAAATTATGTGATTTAATAAATTAATGTTGTAACGCGTTTTGAAATAAATTTATCGAGCTGAATAACTTTTTATATACTCTTGAATAACTTCTTAGATATTACCACGAATATCGACGATATTTGTCATTGTTTTCTCAATATATGACAGCGGATCTCATTTCTCTTCATTGATTTTCCGTAATGTGCAGATATTCTACATAATGTTATGAGTATCACTGTTCTAAATTATTTTATCACTATTATTTATTACTATATACAGTAATATTTCCTAAGATTGAAGGTACATGTTATGGAACTCAATGTATTTTTGATATTAAATATTATTGTGATGCAATGCAAATATACATTTGTATTAAAATACATAAAACAGGAACGACAAAGAATAGAAGTAAAGAGGAAAAGTGAACGTGATCCCAAAATTGTTGCAACTAATTGTAAAAGTCTGAAAAAAAAGTTTTCAATCTTACTATCGTAATTGATTCTCCTTTTAGACTAAACAAAGCTTTGTCTCTTCAGAAATCGAAGAAACAAGCGAATACATATTTTTAAACCAAACATATTGCTCCGTTCTGTTGCTGTTTCCATTTATAGTTCGCAAGAAAATATTCGATACAATTCGAATTCTTTTGCTGTCTCGCACCAAATCTCCCATTTAATTAAGTTGAACTTCGTTTCTGGATACCGTTCTTCTTTAACTTTTTTTTTGTATTTTCTGATAGTACTCGAAGAATTTGGAATTGAACATTTCGTAAGTATTGTATAAATATGGGAACTACCGCCTAACTATTATAATTTTTCCATTGCACGTCGAGTGAAGTACAAAGAGAAAAATAATTGCGGCAATGGTTAAATGTATTTTTAAAACATATTCACTTCTTTATGTTGAAGTTGAATCCTAACTTACTGACAATAAATGATGATATAATCTTGAAATTCATTGATTTAACGTAAAATCACATTTTTTATGTATTCTAGGTTGTAGGTAGAAGATTGCTATCTATCTAGACTAGAAGAGTGCTATCAGTATCGTATCTGCATAATGAGAAAGCTAGGTACTTCATCTTAAGGGGAATTTCGTCATTAGATAATTGTGTATTGTTAAAATTACGCGACATTGCGTAACGATATTTCGGATCAATACGACTTTATTTACAAATATTCGAAAATAGTGCTGAGTTACTGACAATATTTTGAAACATTGCATTTAACGCGAATTCATCCTAATGCAAAGAACATTTATTTAGCTCTTCCTTATCAGGTTTGGGCGAACTTCAGGGTTTACAATGTGTGAAGAACATTCATGAAAATAATTACAATTTATAATTACAAATTAATTAGTAATTACCAATAAACATAAAAAATAAAAATAATAATTTTTAAAACAGCGTGAAATATATTAGATATCTATATTCATTGCTTATTTTTTTGGTAAATAAATATATTTAATAGAAGTTAGTGCTTTATTTTTGGAGTAATTGACTATTGTACACAAAGTGACTTGACAGGTAATTAATTCCATGACTAAATAATTTCATAAGCTAGAAAGAATAATCTTGCATAAATGTGAAATCCATTATATGAAACTGAAATACTAAATATTATTAAATATAAAGAAATATGACAAATTATCCTGTTTTTTTTAAAGATAATATTTAAATTATGCATTCTTTAATACATAGTTCTTTCATCGATAGTGACCAATATATTCGCACTAGGTTGTTCACTTTCGATTAAATCCTTACAACCGGCTGGCTGCATCTCGCTCTTTAACCTTCGTGACGGTGAAAAAATCAACGAGGTATAAACGTACATACATAAAAACTATGTATGCATTTGCACATATAGTGAAACGGTTGAGAGCGTGCCAATCATGTCTGAAAACGGTTTCATTCGTCTCCCTAGCGTCGTGTCGTTTCTACGAGGGTATTTACCGGTGTTTGTTGACTTTCTGATCGGTATGACATATCTTCCGTATTATTTATAATTATAACAGCCGCCTTACAATGCTTTACGGTTCACGGCATTTCCTTTACATTTCAAAATTTAACTATCTGTTTCGCGATAAGTAGAGATTTTCGCGTTACTATATGAATATTTAAAAAATATAAAACATACAAATATACGCAAATGTATAATAAACGACTTAAAATTGCTCAGTTTCATTTTCGTGATACACGATCTTTTAGACGATTTTTTCAAGATCGATGTTTCGCAAAATCGATGGTCTTAAATGTATATTTATTCAACAACAAGTTTCAGCCATAGATTATTAGCAATGTTAATTAATAATTTTAATGATCAATATGACTCTTTAAATCTACTCTCTAAATTAAACTTTGTTCCTTTTTTTATATTAACATTTTTTCATATCTTATATTTTCTAGATTAATACAAAATAAAAGTCACTTCTCGTTACCAGGTTATTATGAAATTCCTTATTTTTGGCCATTATCGTTTATCATTTTGAAATTTTTAACATTTACATTTCTGACTTTGTCATATTTTCATTTTCATCAGTATGTATTCCAAACTTGCACTAGACATATACAAAAATATAACAAAATTTTACATGTTTCGTCGAAAGAGAATTTCAATTATCAGGAAAGGTAATAAATGAAAACTTTATGGCAATGTAGCAACAGGAAATATTATAATCTGGTAAAATCTAGTATGTTGTAGCGCATGAAAATTTTTATAATTTATGACACGCGCATATACAAATACAGAGAGAGAGAGAGAGAGAGAGAGAGAGAGAGAGAGAGAGAGAGAAATATAAAGTAAATTGAGCATAGATAACAATATTTCCTTGTTCAATGTGCGATGTATACTAAATCTTTCTTACGAAGAATCCTTTTACAGCAACCATACATAAATGGTATTATAGCGTAGGGAGAGGCGTTACTTAAAACTTAAATGATTGTTTAAAACTTAGAATGTAAGGATATGTTTGTTAAGATTAAAATAGATCAATACCATATACGTTTTACTGAAGGATGATCCAACGACTGTTGAACAATCTACAGTAACTCAATTACGCCAACCTAATAACAAAAAATTTACAATCCGCGTTCACGTTCACGCCACTAAGTTGCTTCGTGCGCGGCAAACATTATATCACCTACAAAGTTACCTTTGATAAAGAATTTTTACAGTTGTCTATGTAATTATGTATCCACTTAAAAGCAGAATGTATTATGAATATAGTCAATAATATAGAAAAATTGTATGATTCTAAACGGTGACTCATACTCATACTGCAGAAATATTTTCCGTATTCGAAGTGTAACAAACGTCGTATGTTTTCCTTTCGGTTCTATGAAACACGTGCAATAACATTAGCAAAGCGGGTTTTTCCCTGAAACGTAATACCTGTTTCGTTTAAATGAATAATATACGGATGTTTTCCATTCTTTTTCGGTTTGTTGCCTCGATTGTTGCTGATTAGTTGCATTGCAACTATAGTTGTGCAGATTTGGTTGTCACATTACAACGAGCATTCGTTTCAATGAAATGAGGTTTGAAATAATTTTTGGGCGTTGTTCAAATGCTAAAAATCCGATTGTGGCATAGTTGCTGTATATCGAAAATAATGCTAATTTAGAAGAGGATAGAAAGAGAAGAGGACGTGGCTTTGCTTCTTTCAGTGAATTGTCGCTTCTAGTCCAAAGCCTTATTTAATATTCATGATGTCTAAAAACGGCTGTGAAATTTAAGGTTGTTAAAAAATATCTTTCACAAAGTAGCTTTAGTAAAATTTTCAGTATATTTTTCGCTAATTAATTTATTTTTTGCGATATCATGTATGATTAGAAATTTGAAATTTAATATAATTCAGTGAGTAATTTTATTGCACAAAGGTGTTAACGTTAACCGTCCACTTAAACCAGTTGTATTATACAAATTGTTGAACTATGGATAACGTAAACGTCGTACTTGGTACGACACTATTATTTATTTTTTAAACGGTATGTTATATTCGTTGCATTTCGAATTTATATTCGTGAAGAAATAGTGATTAAAAAATAACCTTCATCTTCGGCTTATTTTCGAGCAAATGATATTTAAGAAGTTGACGGTTGATATTCGTATTAATCTTATAAAATATTTCTCAGTTCTAATTTTTAATATGTTTTAAAAAGAATTTTCAATAGCCAATGCGTAATTTATGAGAAATATAAACTACGTCATTCATAATACCACTTCTGCAGATTTATTTAAGCATCGATCGGTCATTCATTCTTCCACAATTTGTGCTGTGGCCTTTTCTTCGTTTTTTACATACTTAGGTACGTTCAGAAATTTAATCAGAATATGATAATGCATATTTTTAATATGTGTATTTACTAAATTGTACATCATTTGTATACACGGTAAGAATTATCAGAATTTTGTTAATCGTTTGTATGTGGTTGTCTTAAAGTTCGATATTTAAGCAGAATACCCAGAAATATATTTTTTATTTTGATGCTTCTGTCATCTTGTGTACACAAAGCGAGAAGTATTGGGATTTTTCGATATAAATTGTTCTTATTGAAGAAAATATTACGAGATTTATTAAAAATATTTGAATGTAATTGATATTGCATATTGCATTGCGCATAAGTGACTCAGTGGTTGCAATTCTGATAACAATTCGAGATTAATCACATGTTTCGTTAAAATCGTTCAGTCGCAAGTACGATCATCAATCATAAATTACAAAACAAGTAGCACATATAATTATCCATCAAACATGCAAAATAATTTTGTATTACTTTTTCCTCTATTAAATTAAACTTTTGTTAAGAAAACAACGGATATAAAAAACAAACGAAGAAAGATTAATGAGCTAAAGTCTAACAGCAGGAATAGTAAAACATTTTAACATATAATCAACATTCGAAACGTAGAAAAATTTCGAAAACGTGTCGAAAAAATCACCCATAGATATTATTATTATTTATTACTTCATTTATACAGGTAGCTTTTTAATTTAACAATAGGATTGCACTTGAGTAGACAACTTAAATTTTAAATCTTAAACCTTGAACCTAAGAAAATTTACCGATATTTATTATACGTTTTACCCATACGGAACATTGTAAAAAATTAAACATTCATAAAAAATATGAAGAAATATTTAAAAGTTCAAGGAAAAAGCAGATTTTTCAACTCTTTACGGTCAAATGTTATGTTATACATTATATTTGGTTCGATTTTTTCTACTTTTTATATTTAAAAATAGTAAAATGTATAGTCACTGTTGGTTACAAAAATGTGAAAATATATCTATCTAAATTATGCATTTTTTAAAGCTGTAACTTACTAATCATAGACCATTTAGAATAAAATATCGAATGCTGCACAGATTATGAAGGATTAATTGAAATTTGACAGATTCTTCCACAAACAGCCACACGAAAGCATGTATCATTTTCTGCCCTTCTTTCTATTTTTCTCTTTCTTATTCAAAGGTATGTACCATCTTCTCAATCTCTCTTCAAACTTATACCAAACGAAGGGACAAAGATCGCACACAGACGTTTGACTTTCGGTTTAATAAACACGATAAAACAAATTTCACTGTGCGCAGCATTCATATCAGATGATTCTATCGCGTATTCACGTCAAGAATTCACATATTTTTGACGCTACTGTTCGTAATCTATCGCAACGATTCTTACGTTATTATCGCGATGGCGTACTTTTGGCAGGTTGTGTTACTTATCTAAGGAACGTGACGAGCTGCACGTAAAGTGTACGATATCGAACGTTTTGTCTCGATGTTGCAGTCTATCTATAATATATCGTTCAGTCTACAGATAACGAGGTCACTGGGAGGAACGAGAGGAAAAAAGATTTCAAACAAGGTGTACGCGCTCTTTAATACTGTATACGTCTTGTAAATCGCATAATCGCAGGTTATTGTCAATTTAAGTCAATTTATACGATTATGATTCATGTTAGAAAAGAATGTTTCGTATTTAATATGCTCCAGCAATTTCTGTCGTCGAATGGCGCGACGGAAATTAAGAAAGATAATAGTTAACTGATTACGCGAATGTTTTTCTGCTGTCTCTAACGTTTAAAACAAAACGATGTGCACGGCGACGAGCTCAGTATTAATTGTTCGCCTCTCAAGGTGATTCGATGGTGCACAATAGTTATTGAATACTATCGATATGGATATCAATATTGAACGTGGTAAAATGCGATCGTTTTGAAGAAAAAATATTTCCGATTGAACCGTATACGTGTCTGGAAGTTGTTCTTTGTTATCAAATAGCTTTTTCGTTTGCATCGTTTATAACTTGGCACGGTGAAAGGTATTTGCCATTCTGGATCACTATTAGAGAATGCGTATTGAGTGTCTATTTACTTGAATTTAGAATGTGCATTTTTCGGTAATTCGGTAGAGGCCTTGAAGAAGTCAAAGTGTTTTTAAGAAAACTTATTGTTATACATAATATGAAAGTTTGTAAATGGTTTTATTTTACTATTTCTTTCTTTTTCTTTTTTTTTTTTTTTACTATTCGTGGCCAATTGTCAGAGTAAGATTTACGTCGTTTGTTTAACAAATTTATTTGATTAAATGCAACTATAGAATTCAAAAGCAACTTTTTACCAAATATTGAATTAACAGTAGCGAATAATATTTACTTCTGAGAAAAAAGTTTATGATCTCCCTGAAATTCATAAAAGAGAGTAAATTAATCAACCTTCTAATATAATATAAACAACAAAATGTATTCATATGGAGCACAATATGCTGATTCGTCAAATTCTCGCACACCTTTCTCATTTTGCAGTTGAAGCGACATTAAACGTTAAGTAAGAAAAACATACTATATATCTCGATTTTGAGAATTGGTAACGACAAAGACACATCCCATGGATTTCTTACGTAGATGACAATGACGCACCCTTATACATTGGCGTTTCTGATTTCAAAATGTAAACGTAAAAAGCGATCGTATGACACATATTTCGTGGATTACGTGATAATATACACGCCGCCGAATGTAGTGCCAAGGACATCGAGGTTAGTGGTCTATTTAGGTCAAGGCTAAATTGTGGTTAGTATTTGTATGTATATACGCCCTACCTCTGAAGAAACTGTGTAACTGACTACCTCAGCCCTTCTTGGGCACATGTGCGCACTCATTGTCAGGGACCTTTGACTGCTCTGTTATTTAACGTTTCATTGATACGTCTAGCTAGACCAACATTTACTTTACGTTTACTAAAACCTTTAAAACACTCCATAAATATCTTCTCTTGTAACTCTAAAATCATTGATTGTTTCATTTGTGTAGATATAAATAGGATTACTAGGTTATAGATATTTATATAAATTCATATTCTTATGAACGCAATTAAAGAAATGGTAAGTATCTAAGTAATTTGCAAAATATTTTAGCGGACACTATGCTTTAGATATTTTATATTTCTTTTCACATTATATACATTCTGTGCATTTTTGTATCCTTAAATTTCTGACAAATGCATAAAAATCCACGATCTAGTGATTATCATTTATAACTTTTATGATCGTTTTATGTGTTTTATAATGGATGTGTTTTTAAGTTAAATATATGATGAATTTTTGAAATTAGACGACGCATTTGTTAATATACTTGTTTTTTTATGTAAGTCTACAAGTTTCGAGTGAATAAATGAATGAATAATGAAGTGTAAATTTTGGAGGAAAAGAAATACTAATATAGAAGATATTTCGATTTATGGGTTTCGTATTGAAAGATTGAAAAAGTCTGAAAACCTATTCTGGATAATAATTTTTCGAAAACTTCATTTGGAGTAATCACGATCTATGTGAATCAGTGACAGGCATCGTGTGAGTTTTTAATATATCAGAGGCATGTATTGAATCGCCTGCTATCGATGGAAAATAAATTTGCGGCTTATGCCTTATATGTTTGAGAAACAGCGAGAACAAATATATTTATGAAATATTTAACAATATATATCTAAAAACTACATATAAAAAGGATCTTAGCGATGCGAAAAATTCGAACGAAAAATCAAAGAATATGTCACTCGAGAAGATTTTCTAAAATTCTTATTGACGTAAATCTTACGTTATAGCACAGGAGTAATTAGTGGGATATGGCATTGAGTAACGTAATTCTGAGATCTGTTGGTTCATCCTCTTGGAATTTAGCATACACTTGTGAAATTTCATATTTTAAACTACTTCCCTTCTTAGGGACAAAAAATAAAATTTTGCGAAGGGACATCTGAAGAATAAACGTTTTTGGTGATATCAGCTTTAAAATTTTGAAAGTTCCAAAATATAGTTTTTTAAATAACTATCCCAATATCGAAATATGATGTTAACAGGAGACAAGCAACAAATCTTGGAATGAAAAGCTTTTGATTGGTTTATTTTTTTTATTTACATATACTTTATATGATTAGTAATAATTTCATCGAAAGAGCTAATAAAGAAATACTAAAAGTTAATATGGTAACTTTAATTAATTGTAGCAAACTCTATTTTCTGATATATACTACTAACTTTTATTTTCGAGAACTATCATTTTCTGTGCAAATAGCGTATATTTTCTTCTATAAAAGATTACACGCCAAACTATAGGTGCTTTGAGTACATGTGTTGCAAAGATATTAGCTAAATCCTCATTAGATATGAATTTGCATCGAGAGAATAATAGGTAATATCGCATTCGACTTGTGAATCATACGATTTACCATTTTATTTTGACTTGATACTAGGTCTTCATTGGGACTTCATTGCGTATTCAACAGTTTACTATTTACACGAACTTTTAAAACTTCTTTTAATTTTTCCTTTTTTTGTAAGTGGGACTAGGATTCAAGATCCCTTGTTTCTTTTTTCAAATTACTCATTTCACTGTATCTAGCATTGATTGTAACTGAAGTGAGTATAAATTAATATAATGATAATAAGAGAAATAAATAGTCTGCTAATTCTTGTTAATTATTTGATGTTATTGTACTTTTGTGATGATGATGCGTCATTTAATGTTTATTCAGAATTCTTTATTTAGTGATAAAAATTCCTCATCAGAGTTGTGAGATGTTTTGTATTTACTTCTGTATTTACTGTATAGGAAACTTACGCATCTCAAGAATCATAAATTTCGAAATGTTTGCAAAAATTAACTCTAAAAATGACCTATTTACTAAGAAATGTAATAATTATCCAGTAAAATTACTTTTTCTAATAATACGGAATACATACAAACAATATTTTATTTGAGGCACTCAAAGCCCAAAGATTACCAAAATTGTAGAAAAAAATATTTTTCTCTTTGCTAATAGTTGAGTAATTAACAATCTTCTCTCAAAAAATAGTAGAATTGATTTCTTGAAAAATTTACTTTTCTCAGTTGTGTCATTCTTCTAGTAAATTAATCATATAGATTTTTTTTTTTTTTTTGTTAGGATATTTACAATCAATTCTCGTTGAGAATTTTAAGTAACTTCATTTGGCGTGGTACAATAACTTGGGTTTATAATGAATTATGTTATGTTGATTCTAGGTGAGACTAATGCTTCAATCTAGGGGGTATTTTCTTTTTAGTCTGCGGATCTGGTCCGTCGTGTCAAGTAGTTGGGTGACTAATGGGTTGTGGTGGTTGTTGACTCTTGCGTTATATCTGCTTCTGAACTTGCAAATTTCCTCCTTGATTGTGGGTATCTTGAGGTCGCGGTGGATTGTTTCGTTGGTAAAATACCAGGGTGCATTGATTATGGTTCTTAGCGTTTTCGATTGGAAGCGTTGGAGTATTTCAATGTTGGAATCCTATAGATGTATACTAAAGTTTTGTGTGTTTTTAGTCTCTGTTCATTCAAAAAAACTTAAATCGCTATAAAATATGAAATCATAAGAGTTTAGTAAATACATATACCCTACATACATATTATCAACACTCGTTTCCAGAATTTCCCACGAAGCCAAAATATAATACAAAAGTAATTTGAAAACTGATAAATAGATCAAAACTGGCACAAAAAGGACTTAAATAAAGCACTGTAGGATTTACCAGAAATTCCTACTTATTTAAAAACTTTTACTAATATAAAGAACGAAGTGACAATGTGACGTATAGGTGTTGAAAATGACGTGTCGTTGTAACCTCACGTAACTCTATCATTGAAAACAAAGGAATTGGAATAGAAAATGTACTGCTGCCTTCCATTACGTGATGCACCTCACGAGAAGCTGAAAAC
The DNA here is from genome assembly GCA_019201815.1 of Bombus balteatus. Classification (NCBI taxonomy): domain Eukaryota; kingdom Metazoa; phylum Arthropoda; class Insecta; order Hymenoptera; family Apidae; genus Bombus; species Bombus balteatus. The sequence continues at coordinate 91,468 of JAFJHM010000006.1, read as the reverse complement.
CTGCTTGAGGTTTTATTCGTTATGGCTTGCTGCATATAGCATTCTAGGTACTATTCATTCAGGTGCATACACGCCATAAATTTTGGGTTATATACATAGTTATATTTTTGGAAAACAGAAGCAGTTACAATCATCGTTTAAATGTTTTAAATTCGACGTATGTAATAATAATTAATTATCGGTGATAATCCTTCTATATTAATTAATTTTTATAATTTTACACTAATTTATTGAACTATATTTGATTAGATAATAAAATTTGGCGATATGTGTGTTAACTTAATAATATTTCTTATTAAATAACAAATTATAGCAATAATAAAAATAATCAATATACATTGAGAAGTATAATCTGTAATAATTTTAGAAGTCATGAAAAACTTTTTTAACGAGTAATCGAGTTTCCGTAAAATATAATTTATTCCCAGTTCGTTAAGAATTGTCAAAGAATCGATATATACTGTCGGTAAATGGTTTTTAAGTTTCCGTTAATAAAAAATCCAACTAAAACATACATTATTTTCGCGAAAAGTAAGTATAAAAGCTGATTAGAGATATTATAGTATTGTAATTTCACTTCTGTGATATTTCCAGGGCGTTATCACTGATGTCCATTTAATCGATTGATTAAAATTCTTCAAGTATAATATGAAAACACTTTCCGATGGTTATATGTATACATATACCTTGGTACACAATATGAAAACATAAACAAAATTATATAATTTTTAAATTTTATCGATTATTAATTGAATAATTTTCTGAATATACATATGTAGGACTAAACCAAAATAGCGAAGTGAGTAGAAAATTGCGTTAGAAGTTTCAGTTCTAGACTTTTAATATTGATTACGCTTGAATTGATAATTCAATTTAATAATTGTTATTATTCTTATATTTAAACAATAAATAAAAATTTCGTAAAATAATTCAACTATGCGTTTCACTACCTATTACGATCTACGATCTGTAATAAAAATCCAATAAATTAATTTTTTATAAAATGATTTAAAATCAACAATGATATTAGAACTTTGCGAAAATACACATACTTATAATGCGGTAGAAACAAATACTTTAGACATATTGGTCTTTCATAAATATGTTACGCGTCTATTTAACTTCTGATAATGTAAGATTATTAATTGCGATATCTGACATTTGTTTTATTACATCTCTGAGGCCACTTATCTTAATCATTTTGTCGTTTTTAATTTAAAAAATGCTGTTTATAAGTAGTTGATTGAATTTGATTTATGTTTAAGTTAAAACGGTTGTCATTATAGAATGACCTATCTCTTTCTGTTTAAAAAATCAACGTTATTACAGATTTCATGACACACTCAGATCTACATTCCTAACGATTAGTCAGTTTGGGAATGCATATAAGCCAGTTTGCAAGAACTGTTTCGTTTTTTCGATTAAGATGATGCGATTTTTCAGGCGATGGTGGCTTGTTATCCTGGTCACGGTTCGCATTACGTGAAACATGTGGATAACCCCAATCGAGATGGAAGATGTATCACAGCTATATACTATCTTAACCGAGATTGGGATATCAAGGTAAGATCTATGTACATGCCACGAATAAATATGCAAAGAAATTTATATCACTTAAATGAAAATTTAGTACCGAAATACATATTTAGTCATTTTTATCATTATACTATGGCTTTAAGAGATAAAATAGTTATTTGCACTTGATTGTACTAATTTCTTAATGTTCATAATATATTTCTAATAAAAATATAATTAATTACAGATAAGATATATTGAAAATTCTATCAAGTTTCTCCATCTTCTTTTATAACTCATCAATAAGTTGTAATCTGTAATTTGCAAACATAATTTTATGTTACATTGCTAACTGATTTTTATTAAGATTTTAAATTTTTGTTCTATTCTTGTCTTTTTTAATTCTAAAATAATGCATGAACAATTTTATAGTCTAAAGTAACCATTACAATAATGATGTGTACCTTCTGAAAACTAATTTCCTGTGAGGTATAAATTTCAGGGTCGTCCCTTTGAGTGATGTTTCATGAGATTTTCCTTTACTTCAATGATTTTTTGTGGTCTTTCGAAAATATCTATTTTCGTTTGGTTACAAATAGTAAGTAGATAGAAAATCACAACTTTACAAAGTCAACTCAAAATACAAATTTCTATTATAATTTATTCACATTAGAATAGAAGTTTTAGAGATGTATGTATATTCAAGAAATACAACAGTATCGTGCTAGAATAGATATCTGATTGACTGAACTCTAGTTGAATCCACTTACCTGAAAATTCACATTCTTTGAGTGAAAAAATTTAGTGATTTTCTGTATAGACTATTTAACCCCCTCATGTTCGAGTAAATGTTCTGCTTTGTTTAACCCTTTGATGGTGTAATAAGATAACACAAAATGAACACTATAGAAAATAATTAGCAATCCTTTTTATCTTCGATTCATTGCATTTTTGGTATTACATATAAGAGATATGTACATACTTCCAACTTTTTACAAGAAATAAATATTAATAATAATATTGCGCAGGGTAATATATGTACAATGTATATACAGGATATTGTAATTTAGTATATTTGAATGATACACTTGTGAGAGAGTTAAATTCGTTAAGTCTAAATCAGAAGTGGTTGTAAAAAGGTAACAAATTACAAACTGTACAAAAAATAACGATTTGTTTATATTAATGTATGTATATATTTCTATTCTTGTATTATAATAAATTGTAATGATCATATAATAACCAGAATCGTATAATAATTTACAATAAATTATAACAATAACAGTTTGATGACTAGCACTCGTTCTCACATGTACTTTCCTTATTACTTCACCCTGCACGTGCGACCATGCGTGTTTGAATTTTAAAAGTGAGGACACTCTGAGAAAGGGTATGCGATAGAGTTAAATAGAGCACGAAGGGCATCCAGGGCCTACGTGAGTTGTCCCATGTAACGCTTCCGTCTCGCACATGCACGAGAATATCGTATTGAGCAATGTTTACGTTGACCTACACGGAAAATAGGGGCTGTCAAACATATGCTGTCTTGAAAAATATAAAAGCACCGTTTGTAGAATGTCTCATCTCACAACGTGTGCCTGTTCCTGTTACCTTTAACCGTGAATGAATACATACATCTCTTTCGAACAAGGACATCATTAAAGAGAAACTTGATGAATTTGTGTAAAGTCCTCATGTTTATATTGACCTCTTTCCGAACAAGCTTTGAGTCTGGAACTTTTGTATCTCTAAATGTGTTCAAATTTTGCTTTAATGAAAGAATTAAAAAGTTAACGAACTTAAAGAACCCAGAAGTTTTCTTTATTGAAGTAGCTAATTTTTAAGAAAATTCATATTGTAATCAATCAACAAATTAAAAAAAAAAACAGGAGTAATTGATTTAGAAATTTACCCCCATCACCGATTTTGATGATTTTTGAATATATTGTCGAGGTCCTGATACTGAGAAACGTTTTTTCTATTCATGTAGCTGCCGCTCGATCCTACTTTTCGAGATATTTGCAAAAAAGCTGTCGATATCACTACAGTGAATTCTGCCTATAAATATACGTCCGCAACAGCGTATGCGTTAGCATTGGTTGTCAGCCGCCTAGCGGTGGCCGAATACAATGCCCTAACTTAAACCTAACTCTTATCTTTTGTTTATGGTTAGTATGTATGAACGACAGTTGGGCGAACTTGAATATTACAATATTTGGATATTCTGATCATTTCCGTGAAGTTGGACGAAATGTCTGCTATAACTCAATTAAACACAAATATCATCAATAGGTTTAGTTTTTGGTTATTTTTCTCAATCTGGCCGCAGTGAGGAGACCGGCAATACTTGCGTAAAATAGTAATAAATTTAATATAGGGACAAAATGATTAAGAGATTCAAAGGTGAAGAGACTCAAATCTTTTACGCTACCTACAGCCAGATCTGTGGTAAGATTTAAAATAATGAGTCTCAAGTACATAAGCACAGGATTCAATGTGCTAAGAATGACAGCTTTTTACGAATATCTCGGAAACTAGGGCGTAGCAGTTACATATATAGGGAAAAATTGTTCGGAATCATCTCCTCTCCCTCCCGACAACATACATATTAAAAAATCATCGAAATCAGTGATATGGGTAAACCTCTAAATAATTAGTTTAAATTTAATTATTCTAAATAATCGAAATAAGAATTTTTATCACAACAATTTCATGCTGAGTAACACAAAATATTACTATATTTAAAGAGTAATCTTTATATAAATGTCAATAGTAAAAGTACGTATATTCTTGAATTTGTATTTATTTTATTTAAACTTTCGCTATTGTTTTATCTTCACATCTGCAAATTTAATCATTAATTTTTTCTATTTTTCATTGAAATATTATATTGGGACAAATAATATTGTAACTCATTAATACTTAATGAGTATGATTGGTAATAAATTATCATCAATAATGTATTAAAGAATGAACATCTTTTGTATTAAATTGTATTAAACAAAAAACATCTCACACGGAAATTACAAGACTGCGAAATCTCGAATGAATTAGCTGTATGTATGTGTATTTGATGCTTTGGGCTGATGGTGAAACAGCTCCGAAAGATTTTGAGTGCACGATCCTTTGTTTTCGAGAAATTAACTTTTTTAATATCTTATTTTATAAATTCTTTTAATATTAATATTATGTTTTTTTAATATTAAACTTTTACAATTTGTTTTGGTACATTTTTTATTCTGTTTATTTATTATGGTACTCTTGCATATGTCCACAATTTTGATGGGAGAAATTGTAATAAAAACATTTAAAATATAAAAAATTGCTGCACCAAGAACATAATTCGATATTCGCAGTTTTTGCTATCATCTTGTAAGGATTTATAAATATTTTTCAGACAATTGTTTAGACATGCTATAATCTAATAAATGAATAATTCTCGAGATATATCATTTTAAATTTACAAATTCATTGTAAATTTTTATTTCAAGTTATTTCTCATTTTATAATACTATATAATAATAAATTGTATTATTGCTGCATCAACAGGAAAACGGCGGCCTTTTGAGGATATTCCCAGAAGGCTGGCGTGATCAAATGGCGGATATTGAACCTCTCTTCGACAGAATATTGTTCTTCTGGTCTGATAGGAGAAATCCGCACGAGGTTCAGCCAGCTTACAAAACCAGATATGCAATCACTCTATGGTACTTCGACGCGGAAGAAAGGAATCAAGCTTGCCGTAGATATCAAAGAGAAAGTAGGTACACAATATATATATATGTATCAGTTATAACCAAAGTATTCATTGTCAGTTTTAAAAAGCTCGTGTTTCAATCAATAACAGATTTTTTATTGTCCAAAATAATTAAAAAAATGTATTAATGGCACTAAAAACAAAATAATACATATCTAATTAAAAAAAGATAAATTTTGAATGAAGAGACAATCAAAATTAGATAAAACTTTACAAGCAACCAATATGTTATTCAAATTTGAAATGATATATGTATATATTTGATTTAACTATTGATTTTTTAGGAGAATTGCACGCGAAGAAAGAGAGTTCGTGAGACATGGAGTCTGAAGGACCGTTACACCGTCCGTCGACTGAAATTGTAACTCTACTAGTTAAACTTATGCATCTGTACATAGTTACACGAAGAAAGCACTGGTATATAAACTATTATGTATTATTCTGTATTATGATATAGCTGAGAGTGTAGGAGATGCTGACATTGGAGTGTATAAAAATTTAAGGACATGCAATAGATACAAGCGTGTTCTTCTTTTTTTATATAGCGGCAGTGTAATATATTTCGATAAGTATGTGAGCGTAGTCCTGAGAGTTCATAATTATACATATTAACTATTAATCTTTGTTTTTTCTAACACTAATGCTCATACCTTAATCGAACGTTTCAGATGTAATAAAAGTTTAACATTCGCTTGTCACGATTGAAAGTATGTTATATCGATACGATACTTGGCTTCAAATATTTGGAGCACTAAACGCAGATTTTTGCAGCATTCGTAATTCGTATACGATTGCTAGAATTATATAATGTACAGAGAGAACGAGAAAACGTGTGTGTGTGCGTAGGATAAGAGTGGAAGTTTCTGCTAGAGAAAAAAATCGATTCAAATAATAAAAATTAATATTTCTACACACACACACGCACCCACACACACACACACACACACACACACACACACACACACGTATCCTTTAACGCATTGGGTTTTATACATTCTTCTATATATATGTGTGTGTGTGTATATATATGTATATCGTAAAATTTGCTAAACAGAAATTGTGTCTTAATTATTATATTTACATAACTTACGTATGTTCCCTTTAACTGTACAGCTGGTATTGTTGATAGCAATTCAGCTCGTTATTAATACGAAATTGTAATATTTGCAGATCATACTATCGCGTTTTATTATTGCATCTCATATGTTATACGTTGTTTTACAAAGTTATGATCCTTATAATGTTTAATTAAACGGCCAGTAATTGACTTATGCTTCCAATGCAGTGAATTGAGATATGCCACGGCCCAGTCTGTACCTGTAATATTGTTATGTACATTGCAAAGAGGTAGAAACACATGTGTTTAATATTGTATGTATCTATTTATATAAATCGATAAGAAAAATAATCAAATAAACGCGTATTTCCTGTGTCCCAGATAGAAAGTCTGATATACAAATTTGTTAGGCAGTCTGAAGAGAAGTGAGGAGAGTGTTAAATTTGCCTGAGGTGTATTATGTTGATAATATTAAACATATTCGATCGTAAGAGTCACTAAGTTATTCTTCAATATTTTTTCGTTGCATTGCTAAACAACATGAACCAAGAAATTATCTAGTATTCTCAACGAATAAAATAAAATAAAATTATTTTTAATTATAATTAAATTATTTAATAAAGATTAAATTATTTTCAGTAACCAAACTTGACTTATGAGAGCTGTGATGTGAAAATATATACTATATAAAATTGGCAAGCAATTGTTCATAGAGGGGTAGAAGGTACAGTAAATTACTATTATTATTGAATTTACAAAAATATTTTACTTGTTAATACTTTATTTTCAAACGTCAATAATAATTTGTCGTTAAACACCATCCATATCTTTGGGAATAGCACAATGTTCAACTAAATTTAGCGCTGGAACGTATACTTTGAAGGAATGGTCGTTTTTTGAAAATGATCCTGGATTGATTATATGACAATTAGAATAGGTAGTTTCATATGCTTCAAATCCATCTGCAGTTACAATGAGATCCGGAGTAGGATATATTTGTAATGCATGGTTGTATTTCCAATATATAGGTAACATTGGAAGACTTAAAGGAGTCAAATGAGATTGAGAGATAATTGATTTTGCATACTGAAACATTTATCAAAAATGAAGTTACACATTTTTATACAACATATATAAACAATCAGTAATATAATAAAGCTTACATGGTCGTGGATATTGCCGTGAAATGGAAAGTAAAGAGTATTCCTACACATTTTCGTTAAAATATCTCCCCTTAGTACCACAATTTCTTTCGTACAATACTGAATTCTACATGGATTAGTAGCAAATATTGCTCCAGGTATATTTTTTCTAAAATCTTCTGTAAGATTTTTGGGCAATGGCAATTTTGGCAAAATTTTTGGTGATCCAATATCATCTGTTGCAGGTACAAAAATAAATTTGGAAGTTTGGTTTATGTCTGGATATTGTATTATTATATCAGCAAGATTTTTTAATCCCTCTATCAATTTTTGCCTGCTTGATGGTTTTGCAGGAAAACTTAAAAAATGTCCACATAATACAAAAGCTATAGGTGGATATTCAGAATATCCTTCCAACATAATTTTAAATTTGCGTAAAACAGTTTTATCATCCAACCACATTTCGGATACAAAAACAATCATTCCATCTTTGTTACTTTCTTCATAAGTTTTTAGTTTTTCAGAAAGTTTCAAAGAAAAATTGCTCAAACCACCAAATGTATTAGCATTGCCGAAATCTACACGTGCATTACTAGATGATTCTGCTGGTGGAAAACCTAAATTTTTCACATGTAAAATACCATCCTTGAAATCTCCATTAGCTATCACTATAGAGCATTCCATGATCAAACCATCCTGAAATCTGTATACAAATATTAAGGAAAGTGCGATTAACAGATAATTGATTTAGCATACTGAAACATTTATAAATATTTATGTTTATATAAATGATTACATAAATCTGGAGCTTCAAAAGGATATTGCTTTTTGTAAATCAACTTTTATTGTACCTCCTGTGTCTTCCAAATAATATTGACCCTCTACTAATTGAGAGAGAAGACCCATAACATAAACATTTCCTTCTTTACTTCCACTCAACAGATGTTCAATCGGTACTAATTCAATCCAATCTTTTTTTCTTTCACCAGGCATTGGAGGAGTAAATAATTCATGTCTCATAGTTCTGTACCAAAGCAACTCAAATCTATCTTTAAAAAGTATGGATTTATATTGTGCTTCGGCAACCAAATTTGGTGTTACAGTTTCCAAAACAAATTTGTTCTCAGACAACTCATATTTGATTCTAGGTATATCAAATACATCTATAACATTTAGTACTGTTTCTGTATCCTTTAACGCATTGGGTTTTATACATTCTTCTATTGCTAGCTTCAAATTTTCAATGGTTATCTGTGTATCACTTAAATTTTGAGCTAAAACTTGCTCTATTACTTGCATCAGCCACATTTCACGATCATTTTCTTCTACATTTAGAAGTTCCTTAGCAAGTGAAACGCTAAGTTTCCTAGACAACAAAAAATTTCATTCGTAAAAATTAAGAAATAAAATTAAGATTTGGTATACTTACATAATATTATATGTAATACATTAAAAATTTATATACCTTGAAAGTACAAGTCCGTATAACGAAAAGGTACTTCGTACCGCATTTATTAATTTTTCACCAGGCATAATTACAGATGCTTATATTACATTTATATACATTATATCTTACGGAAAATATTTCTTTTAGATTCGAAATATTGATAATATCATAAAATTAACAATAAATAAAAATATAAAATAAATATTAAGCCTTCATATAACACTATTACTTTCATCTAATCAATCTAAAGTCTAAAGAATATTAAATATTATCGCAACAATTTCCCGCTTTTTGCTGAAATATATATATGTGACTTATGTTATCCTAAAACCATCTAAAATTTCCACTTACAAAATATTTTCTGGCTGAACTTCGACTTAATGGGAATAAAACTATTGCTATTTAGTAGTTTTCAATGCGTAGAATCTGAAAACGCAATTTTTAACTTTAGGAATCCAGCGATTCAAAAGTTATACGTATATAAAGTTGAGCATTTTTAATGTATTTAATAGTTTACTTTGATGTCATGTTGCCTTCTATCCAAGATTCGTCCAATGAATGGAGTCGCTGGCTGTAACAAGTGTACGTATGTGACAGGCTACGTTGATATGTCACTTTTTGATAAAGTTCATTTACATTATGCGTCAACACTTTAATTATAAACATTAAAAATGTTTAACTTTACATATGCGTAACTTCTGAACCGCTGGATTTCTACAACTAAGACTTGCATTTTCAAATTTTACGCATTGAAGATTATTAAATAGCAACAAAAAAAGCCAATAATTTAATTTTCATTAAAATAAAGTTTAACCTGTTTTCTTTTTCTAACTGTATACAGAGTTATGTAGTTAGTTAATTTTTATTCTCTTTGTAAGAATTGGAAGAATTGAAGGACGAGGAACGATGCTTTGGCTTTGCTTTTGCATCGGAGATGGCACGTTAAATTCCCCTATACTCTATAATCTGATCAACGAGACAGGGCAGTAAATGTAAATAAAACTTGCAACTATTGGCTGCTGACTAGTGACATTCGAGAGTTACACTATTTTATATTATTTTAACTGCATAACTTTTCAATTACAGAGTGTTATAATTAATAATTGATCAGTGACAATTATCAAATTACTACGAAACGAAATTCATGGAAAATTTTGATAGAGCATATAAAATATGATTAGCCAATCAATTTTAAGTACACTTAATATATTTAGGTTATGTATTATATTCAAGTAAAGTACGATCAAGTATGGACGATTATAGTGCGATAGATCGTGATTGTAATCTATAAGTATTAAAACACATTGTGATTAATTACACATTGATAAAAAATTTTGTAAGTGATTATGAAATATGTTTTATTTGCAAAAGATATCTTTTATATGTAAGTTTTTCAGGAAGATAATATAAATCTGGTTTAGTATACATATAAGAGATATAGCTGGATATTATCTGTTTTACATATACGTAAACAGAAAGATTATATAAAAATGGAGTATCAGTTATTGGTGATTACTGCTGCCTTTATTGGTCTTCATGTTGTGTGGTATAAAATACAATGTAGAATACCAGAAGAGGATCGACGTCCACATCCATTTGTAAGAGTCTATCAGCAGATTATGAAGAAAGATAGTACATAATTAGAGATAATATACTTGTATAATGTGTAATAAATGTTGTTAGTATGTAAAGTCTGTTGTATTAAACTACTTTAATGAAGTAATAATATATATTTAGCTAGCATAAGAAATAGGATGATAATGATTAATAAAATTAAGAAAGGATAAACTTATATGAAAGGCTGTATTTTGTAATTAACTTTCAAGAAGAGCAATCTATTAATGTACCTTATAAATAAATATATATATATATATAATAGTATACAATAATATCATTTTATACAAAATTTTATTTTAAGATGTATGTATAATATAGATACAATAAATATATGTATATGATATTGAAATCATATTAGTTAAACAAAATCTCTTTAGAAATTATAAACGCAAACGTGCAAAACAAAAATAAAATTTATTAAGAATCATTAATTGATATAATGAAAATCTATAAAGTTTAAATAAATAGACAAATAAATACATATGTATACGTGTATAATTATATTACAATCACAGCGGAGCTTAATTACAGCCTTTAATCATAGGCAGATGATCAAAATCCTGCTGCTGATGATGCATGGAGGAGCTTCTCGGTCGATTTTCATTTTGACTATGTACCGAAGCACCAGGCTTGGGAAGTTGGGGTAATACCATTTGACTGTAATTACTATTCTAAAATACAATAGATATATAATAGGTAAGGGTATTTTTGTTACTTATTTTGTATGCAATATATTATTTTGTTGTATATTTTAGTATTTGATATAAATTTTCTAGCAAGAAAAATGTCATGTATCTTTTCTATCTGGTTCATTATTCATTGTATTTTTGTTATTATAAAACTGTACGTACTCGTGATCGATCTCGATATTTTTTAAGCTTATCGAATTCCTCCATTTCAACTTCGGGCATTTTGAAATGAAAATTCTCAAAATAAGAATGTTGTAGAAGTTGTTCACAAGACCATCTTTCGTCAGGATCTTTGTTCAAACACTTCTTAAGAAAGTCAAGCTGTTAGATGAAATGAATGGAATCAATTAAATCTTCTTATGATCAATTTACTAAAAATTTTTTGTTTAAACCGTTTATTTAAAATAAAGAAAGCAATGTAAAAATTCACCTGTAGAATTGTATTGCCTCTATTAGGTAGAGCAGTTTCGAGGGGCGTGAGGGTTTGAGGAGTCGGTAAAGTGATACCAGCGAAAAATTCATTTTGCTGAAAAATAGCTATGTGTCTCGGTAATAAGTCACCAATAGTCCTTCGAATTAAATATAATTGATCCACGTCTGATTTTCCTGGCCATAACGCTTCTCCACGTATCAATTCTGCGAAAACACAACCAATTGCCCACACATCGACTGGTGTACCATATTGAGTATCCCCTACCTGTTGAAGAACACGTTCTCTTAGTAATTAAAAGTAATTTAATTATTATAGTAAGTCAATAAAATCTAGAAGTACGAAAAAGATCCAAGCAGAATACGAATAAATATCATTAGTGAATTAATTAATAAAATACATTATTTAAACGAATCAAAAAAATATATAATTTTTTTATCGGTATGCTGGATTAATATCTATATTAATTTTATTTTTTGTTTGAACCAATTTATCGTTAATGTCACGTACAAGATTTCAACGGTTAGAGATAATGAATTATTAATAATAAGTGCGTATAGAATGGAATCTTAAAAAATTAATGGAAAGAAATGATTATATTATGTAAAAAAAATTACCAGCAGTTCAGGTGCTCTGTACCATCTAGTTGCGACGTATTCTGTGTAATTTTCACCAGGACTGAGCATTCGTGCGAAACCAAAATCGCACAATTTTACTACGCCATCGGCTGTAATTAGAATATTTTCTGGTTTTACATCCCTGTGAACGCAACCTAGTCGATGACAATACGCGATGCCCTGCAGAATTTGCCATGTAAGCTGCTTCGTGGTGATTTCTGGACACCCGCTCGGATATCTCTCCATCTCGTTTAGTAGCGTGTACTCGCAGTATTCGAAGACTAGGTGCAATTTCCGTTTCCGTCTGAAGACCTCCAGAAGATTGACTAAATTCGGATGTTTCAGATTCTAGAAATCAAATTACCTTTATAATCAGAACGTTTTTTAAATATACTGCATGTAATACAATGAGTTTGGGAAACTCAAGGATTAAACAACCAACAGTTCAACTTTTTTTGGTACAACAGTATGAAAGTGACACATAAAAGAAAGTTTAAGATTGATACATTATGAATTACAGTAATTTTTATACTGAAAATTTTTTACTATATCGTAAGGTAAAACTACGCGAGTTAAGTATAAGATCGTTACTCAAGCGTTATGTTGATTCGAAATAATAGAAGTCGCGTAGGATATTCTTCGACATTCGTCTGTGTTGACGATTGTATAAAGAATGAATGAGAATAATCCTAAGTGTCGGAATCATGAAACCGTTAGGCCCTGCTAGTCCACGATGCAAGAAGGGAGGGGGCTTCATTCATGTTATCTTCAAGTGTTCGTCTTCTCGTCTTGAAAAGTTTCGCCAAAGACGACGAAGGTGTCACGTAAACTTGAGGGTTGGATGATAAACAAATAAAATAGGTGAGTCGTAACACAACTATCAATTTTGCTTTTATTAAACTTTATTATGAATTCAGCAATCACAATGGAATACACACTGAATTAACACACACAAATCACAATTCTAAGGGTAGAAACTCGGTAAAAAGATGTCGACTATTCTAAAGATAGAGACTGAGTAATGTTTAGTGACGATGTTGTGGCGGAGGAAAGCTAGGCGTGGGTGTGTCTGAGGCCACGAGATGAGCTGATTCGTTAAGGACAATTTTGGTTAGGAAAGCGAGGGCGATAGACATTGTTTTTGATTGGAGCATAAGAACCCTGGTGGACTAGGAAGGGTCTTAGCTGCCCTTGAGAGAAAGTTGCTACCGAATGTGAGAAAACTAACTTTCCCGTATCTTCTCATAATAAACAAAAATGTAAAGAACATTGGAAAAAGAAGATGCTTGTTTTTGGTCTGAAGGACCTTAACTATGAAAATGCCAAGATTTATAGGTGGGTCCTTAAGACTATAGAGGGTACGCAGTAAGGATGCGTAGACATCTGGATGCCATCTTGCCCTCGGTGTGTGGCCTGGTTTCTGTTGTGGATTGAGATTTGGTTGATGTTACAAAGGCCCGGCGACTGTTCCAGACATTTGAGTTTCACGTTTTCTTACAACATTGATAACATTCATCTATTCTGCACTATATGTATATTATATTTAGGTACATAATTATTTAGAAACCTACCGCCATTTTTTATTTCGATGAGTTTTTAATATATTGTCGGGAGCATGATTCTAAACAACTTTTTCCTATGCATATAACCGTTGCTCTGTACTAGTTTTCGAGACATTCGCAAGAAACAATCGGTACCACTAAAATGAGTTCTGTCTATACAAATGCGTCCGTAGCAACGTATGCGTTAGCATTGGTCGATGTCCGCCTCATAGCGCGTTGTAAATTTAACTAATTACCGTTGCGAATATCTTTTCATATCGTAATATGAAGAATTTAATTAATTATTTTTCGATACTCTATATTCGATTGACAAAATCGTTTTGTCGTCGGAAAAGATTTTCGAAAAAATTTCTTACAGTATCGCATCACATGTAATTGTGAATGATTATTTAGATTTGTAAAGTATGGAATAAAAATAAACAGATCAATGGATGATGGATATAAACAGATTGCCAAGCGACGAGCGTGTCGGCCCTGCTTATGACTATATTATTTTTTTCTTTTTTTTAATTATTTCTTTGTATTCACAATTTGTCCAACTTGGACATTCGGTGGAATTGATTATATCATAGACACATTTTGTAGGGCAGAATTCATTGTAGTACTGACAATTTTTTCAGTTTTCTGCAAATATCTCGAAAATTAGAAGTCTGACGGTAATATGCAAAGAAAGAAGTTGTTTAAAATTTTGATTTCTATTACATATTAAAAGATTATGTAAATCTAAGATGATGTCAGTTTCGTAAATAGTTACCTTCTTATAATATGTAAGCTTTCTTTCACCACATCGACTTTGATAATTTCTGAATATGTGTAGAAATCAACATTATGAACAATTTTTTCCATATATATAACTATCGCTCAACTTTAATTTCCGAGATATTCGCAAAAAATTTTTGGCAGTGTAGGCATCATACACAATAAATATTACCAATAATTGTGCGTTCCTAGCGTATACGTTAGTACTGGCGTTAGTATTCTTATCTTTTTTTTTTGTAGTTTATATAGATCTCGAATATATTAAAAAATTATCGAAATCAGAAATTTTTCGCTTTGGTATCGCGGATAGCGTTTGCGATCAAAAGTCGTGTGGTAAGGAAATCATTAACATCACGCCCCGTATTTGCTGTACGGACGAAAGAAGATATCCTTGAGGCGAAATGTCAGAACATAGTGGACGCTCGTTTGAATGCGCATATGTTGGAAGAGAACTCTCTGATTATTTCGATAAGGCTAGGTCATCGAGAGCAGAACACGCTAAGATATTGACCGCCACGGTATTGACCGTTGGCCACTTCTTGCAGTCGACGTCGACGGTGAATTTATATCGCTACGTTGCTGTGCAAGAGCACGAATTTTTCTTCCACGAGCTGATCGATATTCTTAAAAAACTCTAAGAAATGTCAAACATCTATATTCTAATTAAGGCTAATAATACTTTCGAGAATTTCTCCATATTTTTTGAACGAAGTTTTCTTAATTCGAGACTAGCCACTGCGAGCTTTAGTATCTTCAGCTTGTAAGGGGTCGTTCACTTGAAGGTATGTGTATACATATGTATATACGTAAAGTTGGAAGAAGAGAGAAGTAAAGAAAGACATGAGACTTATTTTCAGATAGCCTGATCCTAGCTTTGTGATATCTAACAGTTTCTTTCTTCTCCACCCTTTCTTTTTTGTATACATACTATAAACATAGGAAAGAAATCTCTTTTCAACTTGTTAAATATTGAAACTGTTGTTCTATTCTGTGATATTATACGATCTCCGTCTTCTTTCAATTTAAGTCATTTTATCGTCTCAAACATAGTATATACGTATCAGATTGATAAACAAAATATCTAAATTTTTCGGGTGGCGATAATATTTATGATAAAGATTACGATGATACAGAAATTTTAAAATGATCATGCTTGTTCTGCTATATCGCTACCATGTGACTTATGTAGTATGATTTGACAATAGATCTTGCAGTAACGATAAGTCAAACGATAGTGATTATATCGTATAGGTGGCCTAAGAATTTTACACATTACTGTATTTTCAAGCATAACGACTGACCTTAAGGAGCCTTATTTCACGTAGTGCGATTTTGCGTATAAGAGGATCATCCTCAGTTTGTTGGAACTTTTTAACAGCTACCAATTTTCCAGTTTGCCGATCTCTACACTGGAAGACTACACCGTAGCTACCCTCCCCAAGACGCGCCAGTCGTTCGTATCGGTCCATCGCCTTGCTTGGCGCGCGTGACCTATAAAAAAATAATTTCTTTATAAGTAATAATTACAATTGGTCACGAGATACAGCCATATACGTACATAGCCCAATGAGACATCCTACTTAAATATTAATAAGGAAATAATGTTGACATTGAAAGATAATGATAAAGATATGTACTTGCTGATTGTACGCATATACTCTATATCATATTTCTTTATTTGTCTTTTTTTAATGTTTCACCGTTTCACGGTGTTGTGTTTCGATTATTTAATTACGTGAAATTTGAAATCTATATTTCGATGGGATCATTATTGAAAGAATTATGGAATAGCGAGAAGTCGCGAAACACCGATATTTTTTACTAGTAGTTGTATGTCGAAGTATGTGACATAGTTATGAGTACGATGCGGATGTTATCTTCTGTGACACGCGTGTTCCCATTGAAGTGCAATGACAATCGCGATTCATAAAATACATTTCTCACATCATTTATTGGATGAGCAGCATAGCACGTAGCTACATACTAACTTTTGATTCTAGAACGTATACATACACTAACGATTAGAAATGAAAATGATCCTTATGTTGTTAATTAATATTGATTATAATCTTGTTAATGTCTGAAATGAAGCAAAAGAACACTTTTGAAAAAGGTAAGTTACTTTCTTACTTTGCCACTGTATTTAAATATGGCCAAATGAGAAGCTTGAAGGATAAGTAATAAATACAAACGTATTTAATTTGGGAAAACTTCTACAATTTGGAACTTTTTATTTTAAACAATAAAATATCTTATTGTACGTAGCCGCAAAAGTTTCTAAATTTATAATAATACCTTCTAAGTAAATTATGTTTTATTTTTTGTACTTATACATATTCTTTTTGAGAACAGCTTCACTTTTCCACGGATAAATGAGGAAAATATAGTTTTGTATGCAAATGCAATTGATTCGAAATAAGTAAAAGTGTCCCCTATCTGAATATTAAGGTACGTGCAACTTATACGATTGTCAATAGACGTGATACTAGAAATCTTTCTAACAATAGCGGATAAAACGAAAGTTTCTAGTGAATTTTGGGCTCGTACATACTTTTTATACTTGGCAAGACATGGCAAAGAGGTGAACTGTTGCGCAAAGAGCATGCTAGCACTGTAAAGGCTGCGGACCAGACTGTCTGTATTCTCGCCAATGACCAAGGGTCAAGCTCCCCTGTTTCGCTTTATTCGAATCGGAATTCAGAGCGCAGGCGCCCTTAAATCGCGTAATACAGACCAGCTTGAGTAAAAATCTCATGTCTCCCGAATATTCATATGGAAAATGTGTTATTTTGTATAGTGAACAAATGTACGAACAAATTTGTTTTTTATTTAATACTCCACAATGTTTAGTCTTCGATATGTTTCTCTCATTTTTCTATTTATCTTCATATTTCTCTAATTTTACATGTGCAGTGAGTCACAGAAGTATTCGTATTCTTATAATTATTGAATTTAGATAACTAATATTTTTTTTAACAATAAACACTTTGTATTATTTATCGATGGGAATATATATGTAATAATTAAGCTTTTGATCGATATATCGTTTATTGAAAAACAGCAATTTGTTATGATATAAACTTTAAACATCAAATGAAATTGTAATTGCAAGGATACGAATACTTCTGTGACTCACTTTATGTATATATTATAAATCGCACAAACTTTCAGTGAAAATGTTTCATTTTGGATCTGATATTTTTGTTTTTGATAAAGACTGAAAGGTTATGTAGAACATGTGAGTTTCGTGAGTCCATTGGAAGCTTACCAAAGCGGCACACGCTGCCCATAGTTTGCAAATCTTAAATCGTTGACCATATCGAGACAAGTGGAAACAGTTCATCAGCATATTCGTGTCTTTTTAGCGTTACCAAAGTCAGTGGTTCCGGATATTCGATAATTTAGCTATCGTTAAACAGTTAAGACAGAATTAACTTTAAATCGGAAGAAAATGCATCGCTGCCATCAAAAAGGTTAATGGTGTTAATTAAAAACGTATCAACTGCCCTGCAATGGTATCATATTGAATTGGCTAATTTCGTGAGTCATGAGAATCGAAAATCTATTAACTTCAGTTAATAAGGAACAACTTTCAGTTATCGTCCGTAGTAAGTAAGTGGATTGAAAAATGGTAAGAAATCTTTTAAAGAAACTTTCGTTATCGTTATAATTAAGGAAATGATGTCAACATAAATGATGTCACAAATATAGTCTGCTGAAGAATAATACGGTTAATATCGTTACTGTTCTCATCAAATAAGTCGCGGGTTACTGTCGAGTAAAAAGTAATAGAATTGATTTGATTTTTTTCCGTGTCGCGTTGCGTTAAATTCACGCAACAATTGTAAATTTTATCTGCTCAAAGAATATTTATTATTATATAATTCTATTATTCATTATTTATTGCTACTGTAATTATAATCACAATTATAATTATTATTACATTATATTTATTATAATTATAATTATATTATTTGTTATTATTATTGTAAATCCTATGTAAAGTAAAGTTCTACTTGTTACAAATGTCGGTCGTAATACGAATCCTATAACTATAACATTGACAAGAAGAAATTGATAAAACTCTTATTTTATTTTCATTAATAATTTACGGTAGCTTTCTCCATTATGTTGCAAAAATGGTTCGAATTGTTTGATAATACAACCTTTATTATTAAAGTATTATTATTAAAATTAATACGAGACGCGTATTCTTATGCAGAAAGTTTCAGCAATAAGAATTGCTTGATTTAGATCGTTGTAAGAAACAAAATCTTGTATTATATGAAATATATATATAATATTCTTATGCATAAAATTGCAAAAACAAAAATTTCTTAATTTATATTGTTCTGTCATTTAGAATATTCGTTATGTGCAACGTTTCTTTTACAATTTATTCATATTTATTTGAACAATTATCTTATACGTACAAAAGTCCCAGAATGGAGTTCATAGGATTTTGATGTTGAAACACCCTGATTGTTGAACATGCCGAGCGCTACTGAACCCGCTGAAAGACTACTTTACGTTACTGTTGACTTCTTGATTATTGATAATCGATATTAAGTTGCCATATTGTCCATGTTTAAATGACGACCATGAACCAAGGTGGATTGTTTTTAGCGTAGAAACGAAGTGACGCAAATTATGCAACTTTGCATCGAGTTTAGTGGATTTAATAAGACTAGTTGGAAATCATATTTGAATAATATAAACAGTTTAATTACAACATAGAATAATTGGAAATTTTAGATATGAATTCGTCATTTTTTCTCTAGAACTCTGACAACAAGTTTAATCTAGTAAAGATTATATTATGAATGCGCTAAGAAGGGTATGAATTACACAATGATGAAATCTTTAGTGGCAGTCGCATATATTGTAAGTTTATGGCAGAAAATGTAGAACAATCATATTAAATATTCATTTTTCGATTAGATTATTTTAATAGCTATAGACGCAACTATATTAGCGAGAACTACATAGAACCCAAGAACTCACTAGATTTTGAAAAGATTTTTATTTTCCAGAAATTTTATGTTATTCTTGTATTTATGACAAGGTATTGAACGTATAAAACCAGCTACATACACACAATACTATCCGAAAAGTGGTCTAATACTGCTAAAGTATTATGAAGTTTAATATTACAGAAGTAGTTTAAAATTTAATATATCTTAATATTTAATGTAATAATATTTTACAATCAATTTGTACACTATTTTTGTCATTTAATTTTTACGTCATCTTTGTATTATTATTCTTATTATCTGTAGTCGTAATATTTGACACGTTAAAGCAGTAAAATTTTGTTAATGCATCAACTGTATTTAATGGCTATTCACAACGTCTAATGTATACAATGTGTCTTACGTGTTTAAACTACATAGCAAATATCGATCGATTCAATTCAATGTCAAAGTTAAGTGTTCTGGAAAGAGTAGATCTTCAGATTCCGGTCATGGTATTCTTTACTTATATTTTTCTACCATTCTTTGTTTCAAAAAACGTAAAACTATTTGTAAACAATAAATTTGCAAACAGTAAATGTGAAGTTAAGCAAAATAAACAGAAAGAAATGTTCTATTTTCAAATAAAACTAAAATTGGCCATAAATTAAATAAAATAGAAAAATGTCACAAAAATGCCATTATGTCATATACATATTAAAATTCGAAAAGACGCCACGAATATATTCACAGATATTCAGATTACGAAAAATAATATATTTGGTTGGCAACTAAGTGATTGCGGATTTTGTTATTACCACCTAATGACAATGTCATTAATAATACGACTACTGATAATAATAACCAAATAAAACAACTTAGTATTTCTCATAATTTTCTAATATTATATTATATCTAACATTTTATTGTCGATAAAAATGAAAATGCTATAAATAGAAATTAAATAAAGAAAGGATTTTATTCAATTATTAACAGATTCTCTACCTGAGAAATCATCATCGTTATCGTAAAACGATAGATTATCAGATTCAAAACTATTCCGCATAGAAGACAAAAATTATTAATATCGTGCAAAATTTTATGGATATTAAATGTGAAAGATTGAACAAAGGATTCGTAACAAAATAGTCAGTGTTTACCTCCTTGGTAGCAGAGGTAGTGTGCTACCTAAAAGCCAAAGCTTTCTATCTTGGAGCCATTTGTCCATGCGAAGGCTTCTCACAGAAATTTCGTCTGTTTGAAGGAATATCCAAAATGCATCGTTGTGAACCTCAGTCTGACTCTTCTTGATCGCGTCTGAGGTGTCAGCATTATCGATAAAAATACCGTG
Organism: Bombus balteatus; assembly: GCA_019201815.1. Taxonomy (NCBI): domain Eukaryota; kingdom Metazoa; phylum Arthropoda; class Insecta; order Hymenoptera; family Apidae; genus Bombus; species Bombus balteatus. The sequence goes on along the minus strand of JAFJHM010000006.1, from coordinate 70,573 downwards.
CGGTGTAGTAGTCGTATTATTACTGACAGCGGTACCTTTCACCAGTGAATCCAACCGATTAAATGTTCGACCATTTGTTTAACTACGTCACTGAGACTGATCAATAATCCGTACGAGTTGCTAGCATTAACTGAGGACAGAATAGTCGTGGCATTAAATGAGACTTCGTGTCTCTTCTGTTCTGTTGGTTTTGAAATACCAACGATCATATAAAAAGGTCTCGATGCTCATATACCGAAGCCTAGGGAAATCCGTTCAGAAATTGAGTAGTGAAAAATCAACGTGAAAGACAAGATTCTTGTTCTGCGCATGCGTGACATAATATGAATGTCTCAGACAGAGACACAGATACTCTACTCATCTCTATCCACCTCGCAAGAACGCTGACTTTGTTGATCTTTCATGTGAATTTCTCACGACTAGACACGATTCAATTTTCGGACGGTTTTCCCTAGCGAGTGTCGAGGCCTGTTTATATGATCGTGAAAATACCGAACTGGAAAAAGTTAGAGAGTTTCTTACGCCATCTATGATTCGCTACGGCGAACATAGAAATTAGTACATTCAACTTAATCCTCGATAGTAATGCAGCCAATATAGTATGCATATGTAGCTATAGAAACTACATTCGTTAAACTCTTGAAAGAAAGTCTGTCACGCTGCTATGAAAACTGTTGGCAGCAATAGGCTCCAACTTGATGTAAATGGATACACACTTTGATTATTTTTTTGAAGTTGTTAAGAATTGTGGATCTTAGTCGCCGAAATAAATGTATAGGAACACACACATTACACGTAGAAGTGATATTAAAATAGTTCTATATAATTATTTAATAAAGGATTACAAAGATATTCATCGATACACATTGTACGCGTCTCAGCATTCTTTTTCCATACCAGACCTTCTATCGACGGTTAACTCACTGCATTGTTTACATTCATCTGTTTTTCAGACGCCGCGCACACACATACCTCCACACACTGATACTTACGTACTAACATCTCTACTACGCATTTGACCTAGTCCAGCACACAAAATTATACATATCTCAACAGAAGTATTCTTTATTCTCTAATTATCAAAAATGCAAGAAGATATTTCACATGAAAATTGTTTCATTTAATAGGGAAACGTAATATAATATTAGGGCGATCTTGTAAGCCAGGGATGATGAAACCTCGCGTTTTCAGGTGTCGCAATCGCAAGACGTTTGGACCCGTTGGCATACACACCATAGAGATGAGGGCTTCACTTATGACAACTTTAAAAGTGTTGACGCTTCCTCTTTCCATAGCCGAGGATAACGAAAGCTAGGCGTGTGTTACAGGCGTTCGAACTTCACATTTGCTTACAGCAGAAACTAAATATTTCGCATTATTTTTTGAAGTCTCAGTCTAGTTCTAGTAACACCTTACAATTAAGTATTGCTTCAACAAGTCAGGGCATCGTTAGTAATATTAATGGAAAGTTTTTAGTGGATAGTATTAGTAGAAATTTAGTGGAAAGTGAGAACGAGAGTGAGTGATGATCGAGCAATTGCAGGTATGATTATTGATTCATTCTTAATTCATTTTGGAAATCTATATATCGCAAAATATCATCAGCTAAACCGAGAAAAATAGCAAGTTGTTGTTGTCGATAGATTAATATGCAATAGATTAATTTTTTTTAGTGTCAACCATGTATGTTTCCCAGATAATGTGAGAAGAGCAAAATGCTCTTTCAAAGCATCCGCTTTCATTAAGTCTTCGTTTTTTTGAAAATACTTGTGTTTTTCGTGTGCTCACGATATGATACCACCATATATGTTGTAAATATATAACACAATCACAGTAAACTTAAAAGAAAAGGAAAAGTAAAAAAATTAATAAAAAAATGTATTATTAATGTAGTATTAATTAATGTAGTAGTAATGTAGTAGTAAATGTAGTATTAAAAAAATAAAGGGTATATAAAAATATACTCTTTTATAAATAAACAAATTGTTATTACCAATTCGCGGAAAGACGCGGTCGCGAGGAAAAGTGTCAGCGAGAGGCTCGTAAATTCTCGTTACGATTCGTGTAATCGACGCCGCGAATTAGTCGTTCCCCTGTTTCGGTTAAGATAACAGAAGTAGTTCAATGAATTTAACACTGTATTATCAGGTTAATATAGTTTGTATATTTAACAACAATGAATATAATAATAAAAGCGTCACAAATTATTTAGTGATAAATACAGTTAATGTGTTACAGAAGTTCGACTCGACTTTGTGATATCTCTCGATGTATTCGTTAGACATAGCGACTTTATTCATCAGACCTCTCGAGGTATGCTGTTAGAATCTTCAAATGAGACTGTCTGCCCTTCGATCATTTCTTTGTCTTCTTGGGGAGATGAACCCCACTACGCTCGGGTCACGCTACCGTTCGCGCCTATTCTTTGTGTGAATGAAATAACGGACCGAAATCGACGTTTCTCGAACTCGCTGCTTGGTGACAACTATGCGCTCGTCGATACGTTGTATATTTTCAGTCGGGCAGATAAGACGATCTGTCTGCGACACTGTAGGGCCGCGAGCGACGGTTAGAAATACGAACTATACTAATCCTCGTAGTGTAACAAATTATAAATGAAAAAAATATAAAAACCAAAAAAGATGTATTGGACATGAGGGATTTAAATTCGTGATAGAATAGTTCAAGAACCTACAGGAGTTCTTCGCAGTCTGCTCCTACTGCGAAGAAGTAATGCTCGCAAAGGAGCGGGCAGAGCAGGAGAGGGTGAGAACTTCTCACTCTTGTAGGGTTCCGTGCCGAAGGGCAGTCTTGCGCCGCCCTAGATGATCATAGGGGTCGTCACGCCGAGGAGATTCTGGGATCTTCTCGGACTTGCACCACGGCCCAGGGGATAGCGTTGAGAGGGGTGATCCCTCTCAATGCCCAAACTAAACCTGAAGAATGGCTCCCTCAGAATAGGAGAGGACGCAGGAGTGCTTCGACAGCAATTTGAAATAGGTCCCGGGGCACCCCTGTTGAGCGTTAGGCGGGCCACTGTGGGGTTTTAGTCAGTAAGTCCGACAACCCTGCGCTTCCCAGAAGAGCGAGAGGATTTCCCCACGTATAAAAAAAAGTTCAAGAAACTATCACTCCACTATTTTTACTACCACAGCTATCGCGACATAATGAAATAATTTAGTATTTATGGAAATCAAAGAATTACATATTAAATATCTTTCTAAGTAATTAGTATTGACAAAAGCAGTCGAATATAGATCGGCTTATTTTTGCTCCAAATACATCAGAAAGAATTCGAAGACCAAACGACTGTGACCTCTCCTTGTCAAATCTGATCAAAAAATGTACTACTGAACTGAAAAATGTACTGTTTGATAATAAAAGTGCAGTTAAATGTTTTGAATCAGTGCCATTGTTGTGGCAAACTATCTCGTTGTGACTTCGTGACATTAGCATCCACATTTCAAACTAATAAAAATTTATTAAAAAGCTAGTGTTACCGTTTTTTGTATTTGGACGAAAGTATTTACATTAGAGATATAAACCGATTATCTATTTTTGCCCGCCGTATAGATAATAAGTTTATGATTTACGAAGAATTGTTAGTAATGGTATCACTACATGGTATCAGGCAAGAAAAGGACATATTCCAGGCGTTTCGGGGAAAAATGGAGGAATACGATGGGTTTGCGAAATATAGTACAATTATTATATAACGAATGGTGCAAAAGTAATGGTAGGACAAGAGAAAGAGTTAAGAAGACTATTAAAAAAAATGGAATCACTTGACCTACATTCTATTGCATCATTGATCAAGATGCGCTATGTGGGAAAATTGCAATATTAAATTTGACGATGAAGATGGAAACAAAGGCCGTTAATTCAATTAGTAGTGGAAATAGACCATTGTCGCATTGGAAATTTAAAACATTTCTGCAAGATGTAACTGCCGTTTACAGTGATTTAGTGTTATACAAAGAAGTGCATTGGTTGAGTGCAGGAAAGACCATTAAACGGTTTTTTTAGTTTCAGAGGGAAAATCCCAGAATTAAAAAAAAATGGAACAAAAGCAAAACGACAAATTGTCAGTAAATTCAAGGACATTAAGTTTTTATGCGAACTGGCATTCTTAACAGATATAACAAAACATTTGAATCGTTTAAATATAAAATTACAGAAAGAAAAAACAGTTCTTCATTTGATTGACCATATTAACGCTTTTAAAAATCAAATAAATTTATAAATATTTGAATTGTATCACTTCTTAGCATACCAGGAAATTACTCAAGAACATCAGAACGCGAATTTTATAGAATTTTTGCCAATACTGACAAAAATAAAAAAAAATTTAATAATAGATTTATTGATTTTGATTATATCAAACAGGATTTGATAATTTTTAACAACACGAGAGAATGCAAAATCAAAGATTAAAATATCGAATACAAGCTGGAACATTGTGATTCATAATACAAGCAGATCCATTTGTATTAAGCAGAGATGAAATATAACAAGATTTTTTCAAATTTTTTTCATAAGATAAAGATCCCAAATTAATAAATTTAGGACTAAAAATTGATTCCATGTTTGGGTTCATATACAGGTATGAAACTGTATTTTCAGCAATGAAGCAGTACATAAAATCCAAATATCGCTCGACGTTAACCGACGATAATGCGATACGGCCACGACGTTCAAATTGGTAAAAACGAAGTTAGTTTACATGAATGTATACATATTTATGATCCCGGGAGTATCAGCTCATACAAGCAAGGGATTTATATACATCTATGTATGTAATGGTGACTAACTGATGTGACTAGTAGATAGGGAGCTCGAGCGGGTCCCGGTCGAGAAATTCATTATGGGAGTGTCTTGAATTAGAATGTTCTAAAACAGCATCTTTTTGTGATTTTTTTAGAAGGGAAAGAAAGAAATGAAGTTATTGAATTTTGAGGTATGGTTTTATATATATGTAAACTCCCTAAGAGTTCAAACGTGGATAAACAAAAGGACTTTCTCTGTTTAACGGACAACGTGACCTTATTTGTCGTTACGGATAACCGATTTGCCAAACAGTCAGTACACAGACGGACGGTTAGAGAAGAAGAAGGATTTCGAGCATTAGAGATAGACACGGTCACGAGAAGGAAATTAATATTTAGAGTATTGAAGATTGACAGTGGAAGAGTGGTAGTTTAGGACGTGGAAAATCGATTCTCGATTTTCAGGTAGACCTTGTATAAAGCTTGTTATTCACCATTATTTATTGTTATTAATTATTATTAATTGTTGTTTACCTCTGTATTTTATTTAAGTATTGTTATAATAAACTCGATTTTCAGACTTCAGAATCGATCCCCGAACTATTCAAATTTAAACACTATATATATTTAACGAATACAAAAAAATTTTTTTTAAAGTAAAAAAAAATTATAACAGATTTCTAAGCCTATTTCATGGGCTGCAGTTTTCAATCAGTGTGAAAGATCCACCTCGTAATTCTTGACTGAAACGAAAAACCAAAAAAGGATGAAATTATTATATATTTTTCTTCTCGATGAACTAAAAAAGGTCGTCAAAAATTTGATTAACGAAATCAAAGAACTACTAAAACAATCCACAAAAAACACAGAAATGCTATCAAAAATGATTAGCGAGCAAAACACAGTACTCAGACAACAAACGCAACAAATCACAACCATGTTACAACTTATTACAAACATGATAAGCAAAAAATAAAAAAATGGACATGCTCAAAATAGCAGCATGGAACTCCAACGGCCTACAACAAAGGGCCCCAGAAATCAAAACGTTCCTGTATCACAACAACATCGATATACTGCTCGTATCAGAGACACACTTCACCACAAAAAGCTATATAAAAATTCCCTCAGGAAAAGCGCACGGAGGGACTGCAGTCATAATAAGAAATGATATAAAACACCACCTACACAGCCAAGTTAGTAAGGAATATTTACAAGCAACCACCGTTACAGTACAAACCAGCAGCAACCATCTACAGTTGTCAGCAGTATATGCACCACCGAGACACAAAATAGCAGAACATATGTGGGAAGATTACTTCCAACAATTAGGCGACAAATACATAGCAGCGGGAGACTACAACGCAAAGCACATAACATGGGGATCAAGAATCATCACACCCCGAGGTAGAACCCTGGAAAAACACGTCAGAAAAAACAACCTAAATATACTTTCCACAGGAAGACCGACATACTGGCCGACAGACCTGAGCAAAACCCCTGACCTTCTCGACTTTGCAATCACAAAAGGACTAAACGGTAATAAAATAAATATAGCACCCAGCCTTGAGCTTAGCTCCGACCATACACCCATAATAATAACATACAGAAACAAACCAGTTCTCTACAACAACTCTGAAGCACTGTGTAATAAATCCACCAAATGGCAAATCTTCAGAGAAATAATCGAGAGCAAAATCAACTGCAACATCCCATTAAAAACGCCAGAACACATAGAACAAGCAGTAAAAACACTAACAGAAACCATACAAGAAGCAGCACGGGCAACCACTAAACCTGAATCTACCATTAGACAAACAAAACTAGTCCCACCAGACATCCTCGAAAAAATTAGAGAAAAAAGAAAAGCAAAAGCAAGATGGCAAAAACACAGAACAAAAGAAAATAAAAAACACCTAAACAAACCTGCGAAGGAAATAAAAAACAAAATAAAAGAACACAACAACAACGAATTCTCAAAATTCATTGAATCACTATCCGCGCACGAGAATACAAACTACTCCCTATGGAAAGTCACCAACAAAATCAAAAAAACAATAAAACCAATCCCAGCAATCAGAAAAACGGACAACACATGGGCCAGAAGCAACGAAGAGCAGGCAGAAGAATTTTCGAAGCACCTGCAAAACACATTTTCACCGTACGAAAATAATAACAGTACCCCCAGAAGGCAAACAAATGAAGAAGAAGGAAACAACAGCAACACAACTGACAAACGCTGCACCATACTCAGCACAACAGCGCAGGAAGTCGCAAGCTTAATTAAGGAAATAAAGACAAATAAAGCACCAGGATTTGACTTGATCAATGGAAAAATCTTAAAAAACCTTCCCCCAAAGGCAATAAGACAAACAACAATAATATTCAACGCAATCCTAAGAATACAGTACTTTCCTGCACTATGGAAAATAGCGCAGATCGTAATGTTACCTAAACCAAATAAACACCCACAACTAGCTGCATCCTACAGGCCAATATCACTACTACCTGCGTTTTCCAAATTACTGGAAAAAATAATCTATGAACGCTTAAAACCAACAATAGAGAAAGAAAAACTAATTCCAGACCATCAATTTGGATTCAGGAATAAACACGCTACAATAGAACAAATGCACAGGCTAGTCAACGAGGGGAGCACGAGGCGGGTATGGGTTCCCAGGGCGTAGGACCACGCTCTGGGAAACCCCGATGAATCTGATGTTCTCCTATAGCCGGGTGACGGCTGGTCGGCGCCTCTGGCCGCCATTGGTCGATCCGGTGCGGAGAACTTCGGAGAAGTTGGTGGGCCCATATCTGCCAAGACCACTCACCTCACCTTCTTGTGGGGCTCCCTGTCACTCTGCACCGGCCTTGGCCGGGGCAGGGTGCGAAAGAGTGAGTGGCACCAGGACGGAAACCTTTGTTGACGACTTCGGTGACATTCTTAAATAAAAATATGGACAGGAAAACGAACGAGAAAAACGTTTACGGTGCAGGGGAGGGATACCCCAGTACCGGCGCAGTTGCGGGTTGTAAAGGGGGCCCTGCTGCGTCGTCATCGAGCAACCGTGGCCGTCCGGGGGTGGGCCGCCAGGCCCCCGGCCGCGTTGATGCGTCTGGCGAGGAGGACGCGAGAGTTGGGGGATCTCGGAGGGAGTCGGAGGAGTGTGAACGTCGGCTCGGGACCATCGTGGTGGGGGACGCGGCGAAGACGCGGCGGCGGCGGGGGGATGAGATCCGACGACGAAATGTCGTTATGCTCTTCCTCTTCGGCCGCTGCGAGCGCGCTCGGCAAGCGGTCGTACCGCAGGATTGCCGGGCCCGCTGAAGGCACTACCTCCGCCGCCAACGGTCGTGGCGGAGGCACGGGACGCCGCACGCGGCAGCGGGACGCATCTACGGGGGACTCGGACTCCGCGCTGCTGCCGGCTCCCGACAAAAGGAAGAAGAAAAGTGCGGGGCGCGGAGCGGACGCCGACACCGACGCCGACGCCGGGGTCGCCACGGTGGAGGCTACCATCCGCGGCGGTGTTGGCGGCGGCGATGAGGAACAAAGCGATGATGCGAAGACTGGGCCGGTCGACAAACAGACGTCCACGAAGGACGCGAAACCGACCCACGGTCGAGAAGAGGAGGATAACGCACACTTGCGGAGGAAGGTGCGCCTTCTGGAGAGAGAGGTCGGCCGTCTCCGAGAGACGGTGGAACAGTTGACCAGGGAACGCGAGGAGAAGGCAGCCGAGGACCCTAGTGGCGACGGTAAGGGAAGGAAGGCGGGTATCACCTCTGCGGAGAAGACGAAGGGAAATCCCCCCGGGGCCCCAACGGGAGCAATCATGGGTCCCCCTCCCCCACCTCCCCCGCACCACTGGTCGGCGTCACGCCGATTGCGCTGTCCCGACGGCTTGGTGAGTGGCACACAGGACGGGAGAACGGGCAGATCCGGCGCCCCAGGACCTCGAGATCCACTAGAGGATCTCAAGATCCTGCTCCTCCGTAAGTTGGAGGAATGGTGGCGAGATATAAAACCAGGAGGAGCTATCCTTCCGGCTACGGGCGCAGCTGCCACCGAAAGAACCGTGCAAACACGATCGCGGTCGGCAAGAGACACCTCGCGGTCGACCGTGGAGTCGTCGGCCGACGAGGTAGGATTCATCACCGTTACAAGAGGAGGAAGAGGCAGAACGAAGCGAAGGGACAGAAAGCGAGCCGTGCAACCTCTTCCAACGGTCCATGCGCCGACCGGGGGCGCAGGAACCGTGGGAAGGGTATCACTGCCTCTGCCGTCGGCGGCACTGCGGACGGGGGCCCCGGCACACGGGGCGGCGGCCGGCAACGGCGGAAGAGGGGTGAAAACATTCGCGGAGGTGGCCGCTCGGCCTCCGGTGCGCCCCCGCACAGGGAGAGAAACCATGCGGGGGGCGGGTAGTAGCGTCAGAGCGGGAACTGTCGGAAAGGGGAAGGGACGTACCGCGAGTGGGCGGGACGCGCGCGGGGAGAAAGTACCCGGCCTCCCCCGACCCCCACGATGCGCCGCGGTAACGCTCACCGTGAGGGACGGCTCGGGTTTGACTTATAGGGAAGCGATGTCGGTGGTGAGGAGGGAAGTCAGGCTCTCCGAACTCGACATCACGGAGCTGAAGCTGAGGAGGGCGGTCACGGGGGGCGCTGTTGCTCGAGATACCAGGCCAGGACGCTGGGTGCAAGGCATTGCGACTGGCCTAGCGAATGGCAGCCACGTTGAAGGACCTACCCGCCAAGGTAACCGTGCCGCGAAGGACGGCCGAGTTAAGAGTGACCGGACTGGAGGACTTGGTCACCCCGGAGGAGGTGGCGGCCGCCGTTGCCGAGGCCGGGGGCTGCCGCGCCGACGAGGTCAACGTGGGAGCCATACGCTTCGCCCCTCGTGGCCTCGGGTCGGTGTGGCTACGCTGCCCGCTGGCAGCGGCCAGGAAAATCAGCAGAGGAGGGGACGCCCGATCAGGAGGCAAAATCACCATAGGTTGGTCAGCGGCGAGGGTTTCCCCTCTCCCGGCGCGACAACTCCAATGCTTCAGGTGCATGGAGTTGGGTCACGTGCGCAGGGACTGCGCGTCGACGATCGACCGGTCGGAGCGCTGCTATAGGTGCGGGGCGGAGGGACATCGCGCCAGGGACTGCTCGGTGCGAGTACCTGGGTACCCGGTGTGCACAGACTTAGGACTGCCCGCGTCGCACCGTATGGGGTCGCCGGCATGCAAACCACCGGCCCGTAAGAAAAGGGCCGCACAGGAGGCAAGGACCGTTCCAGGTGACGGCGGAGACGTGGCGACGAGGAAGGATACGACCCCGCCGCCAACTGCCCCCGCGAAGGCCAGAAGAGAAGACGGAGAGGTTGGACGTACCGACTGCGAGGGGTACGGCCCGGAGGAGGCCATGGAGACGGAGCCTTCCCCGACATGAGCGGAGGAAGAAGAGGAGGACAGTTGCTCTTGCAGGGTAATCTTAACCGCTCCTGCCGGGCTCAGGACTTAATGTTCCAGAGCCTGGTGGAGCGGCGGATCGGTCTGGCAGCCGTGGCCGAGCCATACAACATTCCCGACGCGTCACGAGGTGCGGGGGATCTAATCCGCTCGGTCGCCATATTCTGGAACGGGAGCGCGGCCCCCCCCCCCCTGCTCGGTGATCGTGCAGGGACGGGGCTTCGTGGCCGTGAAGCGGGGCGACCTGGCCGTGGTGGCCGTTTACGTGTCACCCAACATCAGCCGGTCGGAATACGCATCCTTCCTGGACAGACTCGCGGCCTGCGCGAGGCGTTTGGGCGCCTGCCCATCACTGGTCCTCGGGGACTTCAACGCTCACTCGACGGCGTGGGGCTCCCGTAGGACCAACGGAAGGGGGCGCGACGTGCAGGACTGGGCAGCTGCACTCGACCTCCGGCTTATTAACCGGGGGTCAACCAGCACGTGCGTGGCGTGGCGGGGCGAGTCCATTGTGGACCTCACGTGGGCAAACCCTGCCGCATCCCGCCGTGTTTCCGGTTGGGGCGTGTCCCCGGAAGAGACTCTCTCGGACCACCTCTACATTTTGATGGAGGTGGCGGTTGGTGGTGCGATGGGCGACCGTTCGTTCGACGCGCACAGACCCACCGGCCCACCGGGAAGGAGAAGAAGATTCCCTTGGTGGGCGGTCACCCACCGCGACGAGGACTTCATGGCAGCGGCCTCTATAGCCATCGCCTGGTTGGAGGAATCCCTGGGAACCCATACCCGCCTCGCGCTCCCCAGATGCGTCGACATCTGGTAATCATCTTATCCGAAGAATAAGGTCTGCGTGTGACGAGCCATGGGACAGAAACCGTTGGAATGTTTACTTTCGCGTGCCGCTACAACTATTTCTTTTAAGGAGAGTTATAGAATTACTCCATACCTCTGCTAGGTAATAACGTTCATCCCTTGACCGCGGCCACGTTCGGCGACTGGTCGTCGCCTCGAGCCCAAGTTCACTATCATAAATCTCGAACAAATACAGTCGGATTGAATGACGACAATTGCTTAATTACGGCTATGGTAGAATCTAGATTAAAGTGTTAAGGGACTTTCCCAAAATTCCAAAGGGAAGGCTCCGGTGTTCTTTCATCTCCGACATATTTATATCTGTCGGAGATGAAAAAACATCGGGGTCTTTCCTTTGAAAATGTTTGGTAAGAAACCCAACGTTTGTTCAAACTGCCGACTTTGTTTACAGTTTTAAACGGTCTTAATATGGTTATAAAAACATAGTTATGTAAATATAAGAACATAGTTAGATAAATTTATCGCAAGATATAGCTTTTAGCGGTTTTAACTGCCTTTCACTTCAAATACTGTAGACACGGTTTCAAATAAACGTTTTAAATTACCTTTCTTATTTGAAAGAAATTACCAATTTTAATTTCGCATTACGGATAGTGCGGAGCGCGGTACGTGACAACCCTCACTTTTCTAACGAAAAGTGTGATCAACCAATCCTTTCTTCGTACTCTAGAAACATCCCTCACTAGCTTTCCTCTGCACGGCGTCGTCAATGAACTTCACTGATTCTCCAACTTTAGAACAGTCAACATCTCTCTACTAATCGTTAAGTGGCCAATACTCTCTACTAGTCGCCTAATCGCTAAGTCGCTAAATCGCTGAATCCATCTCTCGGTTCAGATCTTAACTTACGAATTATATCTCTCGCGACACCGTAACTCACTATTTGCAAGTCACTCTTACTACGATTAACATCGTTATCTTGCACATAACTATACGAATCGAACACTTCTAATCTTATTGTAAACGACATCACAATTCGACATCGTAACCTAATCCGCGAATCTCTCCGAACATTTATATAATGTGGTATCGAAAAAAAAACACAGGTCAACAACCGATCGAAACAGTGTCGTCTATCCTTCAGTTGTTAGTTTACATAGGAAAAAAGCCTATGTGGCTAAGGTCACCTAGTTCTTGCGGAGCGTTGACAAGATGAGATTAAAGAAAGGAAAAACAACGCTATTAGAGGAGGATGATTTGGGTTCAAAGAGCGTTGACCGAGAGGTCAGAGTGTGCGAATCGAGAAGTGAGAGTGAGTCGAGAGTTCAGAGTTGATCGAGAAGTCGAAGAGTAGAGTCGTAGAGTTGAGAAAGTCAGTTGTTAGCGTTGTCGAGAGATTGAGTTGTTAGAGTTGTAGAGTTGCGAGAGTGATTCGAGTAGAATAAGACTATTGCGTTCAGTTCAAGTTAAACATCTATCGTTCTCTGTCCAATTAATATTTGTTATTTTTATTTATCTTAAATAAATAGTATTAGGAGAATTTTACAAATCTAAATTATCCTAATCCTATCCTTATCCGATACTACAATAATCCACTAGACAAGTTGTTGTAATAATATATATTATAACCTGTTAAACTCAGTGTTATACTAATTCAACCACACCTATTATCCTAACCGAAATAAGGTCGGTTCGTGACATCGATTATCTAATCGTTACGAGAATTTACGACTCCCGTTGACGCACCTCCTTCGCGATCGCGTCTCTCTGCGAACGATCGACTAAACACATGTAAAACGAACGTTCGCTGTTGTAACCTTTGACCTTGATGTGGTTGAAAGTATCCCTCTGGTTACGGTGCCTTCAATAATTGATTACGGGTTTTCGCATTTCATCTCCCACTGTTAGCATCTAGTATCTGCTGCCGTAGCAGTTTTAGTTAACGATTCAGTATTTCGGCTACGTGGCCATACCGAACCCGGGTACACCTAGGGTCATGGGGTTGGGTCACGCCCAACCAGTCTCTCGGTACCCATACCTTGCTACCTGTATTAGTTAGGCCTGCAGGGGCTTTCACTCGTCTCAAGTAGAACGGGGCTTCTTTCCTAGCGCTACCATATTTCCACATTGCTCACCCGCTGACAGATATCGGGGAAGACGAAGCATCCCCTTATCGGGTGTATGGCCAGCATTTGGCCTTGAATCACTACTCTCTCGAATGCAACTTAAATTGGCCGAGCGGAGGGGTCGCCACTCCCTTCGGGCTTCACTCGACCCCCGTTTTTCCAACTTTAGTCATTGGTGGGACTATCAGTGTGGATGGACGGCCACGTCATTGTCAGCCGAAGATCCTGCTTACCGTTACTCGACAGTTCCAGATGTGACTCACGTAAGCGAGGGCCCAAGGTACTCGGTTTCGGTCAACGCCGATGGTCCGGTCCTGGGACCTACCCCGACGGTTCCACCCTTGGCTTCGGGTTCGTGGCTTCGCTACTATTCAAGGGCCGCGAAGAGAGGAGCGTAGACGGGTTAAAAGGCGCTACGCTCCCAACGGCCCTACCCTGCGGTGTCCATAGGGGACTCACGTAAGCGGCACGCTGTCCCGACAGTCCCCCTTGTGGCTTCGGGAACGTGGATTTGTCAGACCCCATAGACTCACGCAAAAATGAAGGATTCCTAATCGCCTGAAGGATTCCAAATCGTTGTATTCTCTTGATTTTTACTCAATAAATTACATGAACATGGGTAGCGTTAACTAGCGTTTAATGCAACTGGGAAATAAGTTCCACGTTTCGGCTAACCTGTTATGTGCAGGAATACTGGCACGGAAAAGGATTAAAGTTGTTTGAAATAAATAATCGGTTTCGATATACAAGATTTATTCGGTTCAAGTGGGTTATATTAATACCAATATGCAACGATTTATTCAGGTTTATTTGATTATAAATGTTATAATAGATGTTACCGGTGTGCAAACGATTTATTAAAATTTTGCTCGAATACTGGGTTTGATGTCATGAGGACTATAACAATCGCTGTCATACAATATAGGCGATGGCTTTCTAGACAGACTTTATTTCGATGGCGAGTGGCGTACAACCGCAAATTTATCGGAGGGAAGAATATACAATTTAAACTCTCACCTTGAATATATGTGTATGGTAGATCGCTCTTGGATGTATAACTTGTTGGTTGATCGCACCTTGACAAACTTATTTCGGCACAACGGTCAGCGCAATTAACACTTATAAAATTTCAACTAACCCGATTTCGACTGAGACCAACTAGTTGATTAGCTATATACGATGACTTTAATTATACAAATGTTGAACACTTGACTTGAAAGACGCGACAATAGACTGACAGCGTGACGGTGAGGGTAAAAATTAGTAACTCTTGATGGACAATTGGTAATTATAAAATTAGACCTTTGATGACTTTTAAAAACACGACGATAGACTGAGAGCACGACGGCGACGGTAAAAAATAGTAACTCTAAAGATTAGACTCTTGATAAACGTTTATTATACAATGTTAAACACGACAATAATCTGACAGCGCGACGACGACAATAAAAGATAGTAACTAACTGCTCTGAGTTTCTGCGTTTATTTATATCTAAATCTTCCATGAGATAATTGTCACGTGACAATTATTCCTGTGGGAACGCAACGCGACATTTCTCCTTTCTGTCGTAAGTCCTTGATTTGATAATAAAACTATTTCCCGTATTCTTCAATCCCACGGTGTGGTGTGACAATTTATCTTTTGCTGAGGTTTCGTATAAGGTGCTTCTAGGACCTTTCCTGCTGATGCTAGTGGGAATGTTCAATGTACCTTCCGCACGTGTGACGACTTGTCCTTGCTGAAGCTCCTGAATCCTTCCATGCTGATGTTAGTGGGAACGTTCAATGTACCTTCCGCGCGTGTGGCAACTTATCCTTGCTGAAGCTTCTGGAACCTTTTATGCTGATGCCAGTGGGAACGTTCAAGATATCTGCGGCACGTACGACATCTTATCCTGGCTGGCGTTTCATCTGCCCGGCTATCTTATTGATACGTCTTAATCTCCTCGTTTCCCACCGACACTACGTGAGAAAATGTCCCCTGACTGTCACGCCGAATGTCGTGGTGGGGGAGTCATGGCGGGGCAGTCGCGCGTGCAGCGCGGTGCGCGTCAGCGGTTGTTCCATTGATCCGCCGATTCTCGATCGTGCAACACGTATTACTTCACGCTCTTCAATAATAGTCTTCCTCCCAAGTATTCGCGTGTTTGTCGTGAGCTTCATTTACTGTTTTTTGGAAAGTGACGTGAAGTAGATTTTCTAATCACAGTGCGTTGTTTCAGTTGTTCTGTTTGTTTTATCATTTTTGCTCATTATGGGATTTATCGATTGAGGTGCGCAAACTTCGCGCTTTTCGTTGATTCTTCCCGTACTAGTTTCTTCCGTTCCCTATTATACAGTTGTGAATTTTACCAATTGAGATGCGCACGTCCTTGCGCTATTCGTTGGATTACTCATGCTTGTTATTAAGTGAATTTAGATCAGTATTTTCACGTGACTGCCGCTTTCAGTGTTTTACCTTGCTTTTGATTAATCGATGTAATTTTGTTTCGACAATAACAGGTTTCGTGTTTGTTGATTTTTGATACGCGTTCTGATTTTCTTCAATTATGGACACGGAGGCGTTTACATCTTTGATATCTGATCCAGTTAAGAAGATATATATTTTGTGTTACATTTTGATTTTATCTCTTACTCGTTATTCGATTGGTATTAATCTCTCTCATCCTATTTCCGTGTATTTTATTCTAGCGCAAGAAGAGGAAGAAACGTAGGAGGTATAATATAAACGGTTCCGGGATGCGCGGTAAACGTGGGAGTGTGAGGTGTCGAGAACAGAAGCGAAGATCACTCATGTGCCAGGAGTTACCTTCGGCTTGAATTGACGCCGCGAATCCTTCGTTGTTGTCGTCTTCTAGTGATCCTCCTGCCATCGATTTGTCATTATCTGATGAGTATACTACAGGGCATCCTCCATATCCGCCATCTATCGAGTTTGTTATTACTGACGAATGCGCCAAAGCCCGACTGCCCAAGGAGATTCACGTCGAGGTTTCGGGTGCTCACGAGCGTCATCACCTTTCGGCTCAGGGAAGAGTTTCGCCCGTCGTACGTGCGTGTTGTATGAATATGTACCGTCAGATATATTCCGAGAAACACTTCCCTGACACTCCTTGTCTTGACTTTGATTTATTCAATGTATATTGGCATATATTGTATATCTATATATTATGCATATGAGTGCGATTATTTAGAAGTACATATAATTGTTAGTTTATAAAAATATTTATATCCTGTTGTTCCATTTATTTCCCTTACTCGCCGCCATTCTTAATTATTTTGTCCAAGTCGCAAGTTGCTCTTGATTAGTTTTTCGAAGCGCGGGTTGCTCTTGATTAGTTTTCCGGATCGCGAGTAGCGTTAATCGCGTATTCTATCTTTTGTCTCGCATTAAGGCTCGCGCAGAGCGCGGAACGTGATAATATATCCAATGGGAGCGAAATTACAGTTAGTTTCTGTCAAATTCGCCAAAAGATTGCCTTTTTTCGAGTTGCTGGGCTCGAATCAACGTCAAAACAGACGCGCACTACATTCGGCGTGTAAAATGGAGAGAAAACAGCGTTCAAACGTAAAAATTTCTCAAACGGGAGTGAAATAACAGCAAATCTCATGCAAAATCTTCAAATGACTGCATTTAGCGCGGTGCAGGGCTTGCTTCGACGATAAAAGAGGTATGCGCTGCATTTGGCGTGTAAAATGGAGTAAAAAGAGCGTTTGAACGTCGAAATATCTCGAACAGGAACGAAATAACAGTTAGTTTTCGTCAAAATCGACAAAAGATTTCGTTTTTCGAACTTCTGGTTTTGTTCCGACGCTGAAAGTGGCGTGCACTATATTCGGCGTGTAAAATGGAGTGAAAAGAGTTTTTAAACGTCGAAATATCTCAAAGAGGAACGAAATAACAGTTAGTTTTCGTCAAAATCGACAAAAGATTGCGTTTTGCGAGCTGCTGGGCTTGTTTTGAAGTTGAGAAGAGCGTGTGTTACGTTTTAAAGTGAATTGCCGCGATTTCTTCTATATATGTCGGGTTCACATTATGGTTAGGATTAGAAGCATGAAACGAATCTTCGTTTGGATTAGACGTTGCTGTTATGCAATAAAGAAGATATTGCCTAGTGCAAATATGATTATTACAGAATTCGACAACCGTGGTAGTTAGATACTCGTGATGCTAATGACAATGATCTTAGGTTTCATAACGAATCCGCGGTCAACGGGATAGCAAATGTACTTTCCACCAAAGTCTAAGTCTGACTCTTTGTTAAAATCGTGAAGTATTCACTGATCGTAAAGACGTTGTTTTACTCGCTGATGAGATCGCACGAGAGTGTTACTCTCCATCACGGTGATGTTGCAGAAGAAAACTATGATGGGGTGTGTCTAAGGACACGAGATCATTGGATTCGTCGAGAAAAGCCTTCATTTGGAAAGTGAGGGAAATTGATGTTGCTGTTAATTGGTTAATTTCCATGAAGGTGGTTAGAGAAGGATGCTAGCCGCCCTTGAGGGAAAATTGCTAGCGGGAAGCGTTGTTCGTGAGAAAAATAGATTTCCCCTATCTTCCTGTAGTTGGGACAAAGACTGTTTGTCTGTTGAGGGACTTTAGTTAATTAAATCTTAAGATTTGTAACTGGTCCTCAGACTAGCTGAACATGTACTGTGGAGATGCGTCGACATCTGGCAATCATCTTACTTTCTTCACCTTATTAAATATTTATTTCTTCATCGAAAATATAAAACTACATGTGTTGATCAGCATCACTTTCAAAATGGCCGCTTGTGAATGTCCCTAGTATATCGTGACTTTTATTAATATCGAATTAATTATTTATCTGTTAATTATTTGTAACTTTATTTTAGTAGATGACTTGTAATTGAAATGGGAATAATATCATTTTGTGTTTATTATAGTGTATATAATTATCGTATGTATTTCATTGCGCATGCGTAAAAGCTACTTCGTGCTCGCGACGATCAGTATTATTTCCAAAATGGCCGCTAATGAATGTTTTCAGTGTTTTATAACTTTTTATTTAATACCGGAATGATTATTTATCTGTTATTTATTTTTAACTCTATTTTAGTGCAATTGAGTATTGTAATGGCAATAATATCGTTTTTATGTTCCTTATAATGTGTATACATACAGTGTGTTGTTTTAATATAATAGCACCTGGATTGTATTGCTGTTGAAATCTATAAATTATTAATAGCACTGTTTCGCTGTTTGGTTATGAGTGGTTTATATTTATATAGCTTTTGTTTAATTGGTTTAATTTAATATGTGCATAATGTACTGTATCACCGGTTACTATTGTGTAGTATAACCTTATTTCTTTATACCAGATTCAATATAATAATACTATAATAAGTCAATACAATATAATAATCCCTTATTTTAATCATGTTGTCGTTGATATTAAGTTAATCTGTCTTGATTAATTTCTAACCTATTTCTATATTTATTGGCTGTTTCTATTTCCTTCCGTTACTTTGTACTTGTAATTTGCTGTTATTTCATCTTTGTATGGTATAATTTTTGGAGCTAATCTATATATTATTAGATAGAGCTTGTTTATTGAATTATTATTGTTCATAGGTTCCCCGATTCTATTTCTGCAATGCTACGTTGCTTGCATGAAACATTTATACAGTGCGTGTTTGGCATCGTCTGGTTCTTTGTTACACTCTCAACGCTTATTATGAGTATTTTTAATTATCCTACATCTGTAAGTACTAAAATTGCCATTTAATTTGTTTAATTTAATATGTTTATAGTGTATTGTGTCAACGACTGCTATTGTGTATTGTAATATTAATTTCTATATATCAAATTTAGTGTAATAATATTATATAGGTTAATGTAATATATTATCCTCTTATTCCAGTCGTTTATGTTGTTGATATTCGGTTAACCTATCTTAATTGATTTCTAATCTCTTTCTATACTTATTAGCCATTTTATTTTTTCTTATTAAGTGGTTGTTACTTCATAATACAGTTTGAAACTAGTCCATATCTTATTAGTTAAAACTTTGTTCACTATATTGTTACTGCTTATAGGTTTTCTGACTTTGTTCTCCAAGTCTATACGCTATGTCACTCACGTAGGACATGCACAGTGCATGTTTGGCATCATCTGGTTCTTCGTTACATTGTCAGCACTTATTATGACTACTTTTATTTATGTTAGATCTGTAAGTATATAAAAAAAATCCCATATTTCGTAAGTATCCGCATAGTAAAATAGACTGTCCTTTTTCTTGTTCGCAAAAACCTCTGTGTCAATGTTGAGTTATTTTGTTTTAATGTCACTAATTTCTTCTTGGTTTTTCAGTTTCATGCTGCCTTCTTAACCGTTTCAGTGGTATCTGCTTCAATATTCCGTATGTATTCACTTAAATTTGGTAGTAAGCTTCTCATAACTGTGTCGGCTTTTGTGTATACCTTTTTCGATGTGAGTAGTGAATTTCCTATTATTATCAATTTCTATTCCAAAGTATTTTATAACATTCTTTTTTTTTATTTTCTCAGGTTATAATTGTCAATCTTAATATTTATTACTTTCAGTATTCTCATACCTGTAAGTAAAGTGGTCTCAGTTTTTTTTTCATTGGCCAACTGTAAGTCTGTTGTCGAACATCAATTATTGACAGTTATCATCATTTCTTTTAGTTTAACTTTAATATTGTTATATTTAATATTTTTTTCCTCTTTTTCTTTTTTAAATTGTTTCAGCTGATCGTCGTATACTATGTTTTACAAAAATGGACCCATAACCAATCCCTGTAGAATTCCTGCATATACATTTCTTTCTACGATAATTAATTATGTACAAGCCTCATTGATTTATAAGGTACTTTTCTCTTTTTAATCTCTTCCAATATCTTTGTTTATTTTATTGAATAAACGCATTTTATATTTAAATAGTGGCTAAAATACATAGTAATTTCTTTTTTTTTTCTTTTGGGTTTCTGCTATCTTCATTATTCGACAAGCAGTGTTATACTATATACTACCGTACTATGTTGCCTCTTGAAATCGTTTTGGCTATTGTCTATTTCGGTTGTGTGCTAGTTTCAACTTGTTCAAGTGTACTGTTCGCGGAATCCCCTTCACTTCAATCTTGATGTTTTGATTCTGCAAAATTTCTAACACTTTATGCAGTCCTGTATATTGATCGGAAAATTTTCCTTTGCTAGGTTCCTTTAGTAGATATACCAAATCTCCTATTTTGAAATTTTGCGGGTTGATTCGTCTGTCGTAATATTTTTTTGACTTTAACTTGGATTTCATTAAATTTTCTCTTGCCATTTGCTGCACGGTATTGATTTTATCGAACAGGTCTCTGAGATATTCCGCATATGTTGGTTCCATGTTCTTTTCGATTATCATTTCGCCAGTGGGTTTTCTGGCCAAGTGCCCAAAGACTAATTCGTGCCGGTAGAATTTCGTTCCTTCGTGTACAGGAGTGTTATAAGAAAACATGTCTAATTCCGCCCATTCGTCCCAGTTTCTGGAATTTTCGATGTACAATTTGAGATATTCGCTTAATACATGGTAAGATCTTTCGATTGAACCATTGCTTTGTGGGTGGTATGCCGACGTGGTGTATTGTTTGATGCGAAATCTCTTTGCTACTTTGTTCATCAGCGAAGATGTAAAGTTCGCTCCCTGGTCGGTAAGAATGGCTATCGGTGACTCTAATCGGCAAATAAATCGTTTTACGAAAACGTTTGCTATCTCAGCTGAAGAGATCCCTTCCATCGGAATCCCGATCGAATACTTTGTCAATAAATCTTGAATGGTTAATATATATTCATTTCCTTTTTGTGTCTTTGGTAATGGGCCGACAATATCCATACTAATTTTGTCGAAAGCTTTACCTGGTGTGTCTGTAAGTACCATCGGTTGCTTCGTCTTTATTCTTTTTAATTTCCTTAACTGGCATCCTCTACATTCTTACATATTCTTGAATTTCCTTCTTCATGTTTTCCCAGTAATAACGTTGTCGTATTCTCTGATAGGTCTTTGTGTCCCGCTAAGCATGATTCGTGTTTCTCTCGTATTATATTATTTCGCATTTCAACTGGTGGTGTGATTACTTCCTCAGTGCAGATGGCGATAGTAATGGTTTTTTCCATAAATACTCCCTTCAATTTCCTGATTGTGTGTCGCCAGGGTATTACTTCCAAATTTCCTTTGTTAATGCTAAAGGACGTTAATTGTTTTTCATTCACTACGTCCAGTAAGGATCTCAATGAATTTAGTTAGTCTGGCGTTATAGGAATATTTCGGTCTTCCTTTACGGGTCTGAATTGGTTCAGAGTCTGCCGTAGAAGGCTCTTCTTCACTTGTTGTTTCGATGTTCTTTATTTCTCGATTGATTACTTCCTCGTTTGTGTTTACATCGATTTCGGCTAGTGCTTGGTCAAAATATTTTATATTTTGGGTGTTTCTTCTATGACAAGGTGTTTTCGAGTAAAGGCTTTTCCTTGTTTTCTCGGATCATAGAACTGAGGCAAGACGTGTGGTTTAGCTTCAAATATGGGAGAGTCCTCGGTTGAGGTATCCAATTGAAATCTTTTTAAATGTGGACATCGATCTGGCGAGTCTTCTTCTCACTTCCTGATTGGCAGGCACACCTCTGAGGGATTTCTAGACAATGCATCTGTGTTTGCATTTGTTCGTCCTTCTTTGTATTGGATATCGAACTCGAAGTCTGATAATTTCAGTTTCCATTTCCAAATTCTCGACGTGGGATCCTTAATGGAATTCATCCATACTAACGGTTTGTGGTCTGTTACTATAGTAAATTTCCTACCATACAGGTATGGTCTGAAATGCATCGCGCAGTAGACGATTGCTAGACACTCTTTTTCTATGGCGAAGTAGTTTTGTTCTGCGGGGTTTAGTAGTCTAGAGACATATGCGATTGGCAAATCCTTTCTAACTGGTCACTGACTCAATACTTCGCCTATTGCGTATCCTGATGCGTCTGTCGTGAGGTTGAAGGGTTTGGAAAAATCCGGATATTCTAGAATAGGTTTTGTCGTTAATGCTATTTTCAAATTGTTGAATGCATTTTCTTGATTTTCCAACCATTTAAAGGTGATGTCTTTCTTCAATAGTTGCGTTAATGGTTTTGTGATTTTGGAGAAATTAGGTATAAATCTTTTGTAATATTCTGCTAGTCCCAGAAATTGCTTGATATTCTTTGCTTTCTTTGGTCGTGGAAAGTTCGATACCGCCTCGATTTTTTTTTTACACTATCTTCACTGATTGTATGTCCCAAATAACTTACTTCATGTCGTAGGAATTCGCATTTATCAGGCTGTTGTCACGTAACTTGAGGGTTGGATGGTGAAATAAAACAGCTGAGTCGTATCACAGCTATTAATTTTAGTTAAACTTTATTGCGAATTCAGCAATCACAACAGAATACACACTGAATTAACATAAATCACAATTCACTTCGACCACGTTATGTAAAACTTAGTTACAATGATACGTTAAGTACGCCACTGTTATAAGGGTAGAGACCGGTAAAGAAGTTAACTATTCTAAGAGTACAGAATAAGTGAAGTCTTACTGACGATACTGTGTCTGAGGAAAGCTAGGGGTGGGTGTATCTAAGGACACGGGATTATCGGATTTGTTGATGGTAATTTTGGTTAAGGAAGTGAGGGCAGTAGACACCGTCTCCGATTGGATAATAAGACGATTGGTGAACCAGGAAGGATTTTAGCCACCCTCGTGAGAAAGTTGCTAACGGAATATACCAGGCGCGAGGAAAACCAACTTTCCGTGTTAACCCGTAGTAAACAATAAACGTAAAAAGAAATCTAAGAGATACTCGCTTGGTCTGAAGGACCTTTTTTTTTTTTTTTTATTGTTTATTGGTAATTACAATCAATTCTCGCGTTGAGAATTTTCAGTAATTTTTCTGGCGTGGCGCAGTAACATGGCTAATTATTTATAATAAGTTAATACATATTATAGATAAGTATGATTTGTAAGTATTATAAATAAGTAAATTTTACATTAATTAATTAACTAATTAAATCTGTCGTTTAAGTCTAGCGGGTAGTGTCTCTTCAGCCTGCGAATCTGGTCCGTCGTATCGAGTAGACCAGTGATTAAGGGGTTTCGGTGTTTGTAGACTCTTTTGCTATATCTGTCGCTATATTTTGCTATTTCCTCTTTGACTGTGGGTATCTTGAGGTCGCGGTGTATTGTCTCGTTGGTGACGTACCAAGGTGCATCAATTAGGGATCTTAGCGTTTTCGATTGGAAGCGTTGGAGTATTTCAATGTTGGAGTTACTTGCTGTTCCCCATAGTTGGATTCCGTAGGTCCAGACAGGTTTAATTACGGTCCTGTAGAGGGTAATTTTGTTCTGTATGCTTAGTTTGGAGCGTCGGCCCGTGAGCCAGTAGAATTTTCTTAGTTTTTCCCTTAATTGCTTAGTTTTTTCTGAGATATGATTTTTCCATGTTAGCCTCCTGTCCAGGGTCATGCCCAGGTATCTGACCGAGTCCTTGCTAGGGACCACAGTGTTGTTAATGGTGACCTGGGGGCAGGTTTGTTTTCGGAGCGTGAAGGTTACATGTGAGGATTTTTTTCGTTTATTTTGAAGCCCCATTTATGAAACCACTTTTCCATAGAGTCGAGACTTCGCTGGAGAGTGGATGAGGCAATTACAGGGTCTGCGTGGGTAGCTAGTATCGCTGTGTCGTCGGCGAATGTTGCTATTGTTATCTCGTTTGCTACAGGTAAGTCGGCAGTGTAGATGGAGAACAGTAGGGGTCCGAGGACACTACCTTGGGGTATGCCGGATTCTATTGGGAATGTTGCGGAAGTGGCGTCTAGGTATTTAACTATGAATTGTCTGTCAGTTAGGTAGGATTTTAAGATGGAGAAGTATGGGTGAGGTAGGATCTTTTTAAGTTTGAATAGTAGTCCTTCATGCCATACTTTGTCGAATGCCTGTTGGATGTCCAGGAATACCGCTGAGCAGTATTTTTTCTTTTCAAGGGTTTGGCTGATCATGTGGGTTATGCGATGGATTTGTTCTACTGTTGAATGTTGTTTTCGAAAGCCGAATTGGTGATCTGGGAGAGTTTTTTGATTCCTCTAGGAGTGGAAGGAGACGATTCGTGAGCATCCTCTCGAATAGTTTAGACAGGGTAGGTAAAAAGGCTGATTGGGCGATAGGAGCTGGTTTCGTATATCGGTTTACCGGGTTTCGGGATGAGGGTGACCAGTGAGATTTTCCACGCCTTAGGAAAGTGTTCAAGGCGGAGGATAGCGTTAAAGATTGAAGCGATGAGTGCAATTCCTTTTATGGGAAGTTCTTTGATTGCTTTGTTGCCTATTAGGTCGTGCCCTGCTGCTTTCTTGGGGTTTAGGCGACTGATTGCTTCTTTGATCTCTGCAGAAGTGAAGGGGTTCAATAGGAGGGGACATTTGGAAGGGAGTGTGCAGGAATTCGGTAACGTCCGCGGCAGCTATGGAGGAATGGGGTTTGAATACTTCAGACAAGTATTTAGCAAATAGATTGGCTTTTTCTATAGGGCTGCGCGCCCATCCGCCTTGCGGACGGCGGATTGGAGGTATTATTTGTGGGGGGCGCGTGAGTTTTCTGGAGGCCTTCCATAGTGAATAGTTGGAGTCAGCTGTGGGGGACAAGCTGGCGAGATATTTGTGAAAACAGTCATTTTTATAGTTTTTTGATGATTTTGGTTAACTTCCTAGTTGCGTTGTTTAGTTTGCGTTTGTCCTCCGGGGTTCTATGGGTCTGCCATATTCTTCTTAGTTTACGCTTTTCTGCTATTTTTTTAGTATGTACTGTGGGTATTCGTGTTTGCTGGTGGACGTTTTTGCCGGTGTGGAGTAGCGGATAGCGTTGATTATGCTTGAGTTTAAGTATTCCGTGGCTGCTTCTATTTCTTCATTGGATTTTAGTGAGGTTAAGGCTGACGTAGTGTGGGTAAATACTTCTCTAAAGAGCTGCCAGTTGGTGTGTTGGTTATGAATGGAGCCATTAGGTGTAAACTCGATGGTTGTTGAACTGACTGTTGCTATCACGGGGGAATGGTCAGAGGAGAGGTCGGCCGAGGAGTTGATTTGGACGTGTCTTGACGAGATATTCTTAGTTATGAAGAAGTCGAGAAGATCGGGTATTTTGTTAGTGTCGGTGGGCCAGTATGTAGGTTCGTATGTGGTAAGGTAGTTGAGGTTGTTGGTTATTATGCTGTTTAAGAGGTTTTTGCCTCTAACTGTGACCAGTCTGCTGCCCCATTGGGTGTGTTTGGCGTTGAAGTCTCCTCCAGCTATGAATCTGTTACCCAGGGTGTCCAGGAAGTTATCAAAGTCTTCTTTGGCGATGGAGTGTCTGGGAGGGCAGTATACAGCTGAAGTGGTGATTGTACCCTGACAGTCATCTATTGCTACGTTAGTTGCTTGAAGGTAGTCTTTCTGGAATGGCGGAAGTTCGTAGTGCTTAATGTTTGATTTGATTATGATTCCGGTGCCGCCGTGGGCCTTTCCGCTGGGGTGTTGGGTGTGGTAGAACTTGTATCCGTTTATGTTCAGGTAATTTTTGTCGGTGAAGTGGGTTTCCGATACGAGCATAACGTCGATTTGCTGATGTTTTAGGAAGAGTTCTAGTTCAAATTTATGTTGCGCTAGACCGTTGGCATTCCACAGAGCTATGCGTCTTGGTTTTATTTTACGTCGGGGCGTATTAATTTATCCATGATGAGTGTTAATAGTGATAGTAGGTTATTTATTTGTTCCGACTGCTTTTCGATTAGTTTTTCTAGTCTGGAGAAGTTGTCTGAGTTTTGTGGATTGGGTACGGTGTTTTGGAAATGGTCCTTATGGATATTCAGATTGTCTTGGTTGGTTTTTGCTGCTTGGGCATAGGAGATTGAAGGACAGGTAAATTTTGGAGGACTGGGCATTTGATTAGTTGTCTCCCTGGCTCTAGGTTTGGGATACTTGATTGAATATAGGGTTTTGTAGGCTGGGCATCCTTTGTAGTTCGCAGGATGGTCACCATTGCAGTGGATGCACTTTGCTGGGGTATCTGGTGATTTAGTGCACTGGTCGGTGGGGTGCGTTCCAGCGCATTTGACGCAGCGGAAATTATGGTTGCAGTATTTCTGCGTGTGGCCGTACTTTTGGCACCTTTTGCATTGTACTATCTCCTTTTTTATTAAAGGAGGTTCGATTTTACTACCGAGTTCATCAATCGGTTTATGTCGTAAATTTGTTTGTTGTTCGGATTTTGTTTCAAGTCGACAAAGAATAGGGATAGTGGGTTTTTAGTGATCCTATGTCTAATGTTACTGATGTTAATCACTTCGTGTCCCAGTTTATGTAATTCATATTTCAATTCGTCAAGGTTGGTCGAGTGGTGGATGTTGCGTAGTACCACTCGAAAAGCTCTTTCTTGCTTGAGCTGGTATGTGTGGAAGTTAGCATTAAGGGTTTTTAGCAGCCTCGTAATTTTTCTATAGGCGTCTGGGTTGGTTGGTAGTATCTTCACTTGGTTGTTGTTGATTTTAAGTTTATATTCATCCTTGTTGATGTCTTTCTCTATTGCTTTTATCATGGTTTGGATGTCGATGACATCATCAATGAAGATTGGTGGGGGAGGGGATTTCTTTGGGTGAGTGGTTTGTTTGGCGTTTCTGTTGTGTCCATGGAGTCGTCTGTGGTTTCCAGTATTGAAAACCTGTTGTAGGTGGGCACTTGATTGGTATTTGTCTTGGCTGCTTCCAGCTTGCGTTTCTTCGTGAGCGAGTCATTTGCAAAGTGGGAAGTAATGTCCTTTTGCCACGGGGGAGGAAGAGCGACGCTGTTGTAACTCAACTCCGGAGAGCCGGTTCGAGATGTTTGGGCCATCATCGAGCTAGTTAATTCGAATTGAAGTAACTAGTCGAGCGGCAATGATTTTAGAGCTTAGTATCGTTGGGTTTTTCACAGTCACTTTTGAGAATCCTTGGCAAGTTTGTTCGGTTCACTTTCGACAGATGGGCGTCACGTGTTGTTACAAGAACTTCACAGGGCACTAGACACACGTCTGCACTCTTCGGCAGTCACCAGCGAACTGCGTGAAGGACCTTAACTATGAAAATTCCAAGACCCCTGGTGGTATTGAGGGTACGCGCCAAGGACGTGCAGACATCTGGGTGCCATCCTGCCCGCGGTGTGCGGCCTGGTCTCTGATGTGATTTACGTTACACTGTAATCGTAACCTGGTCTGGTCTAATCTTTCCATTAATTTGTTAAATTTACTTTCATGTTCATGAAGAGATCTTGAATAAATCACTATATCGTCCAGATAGACGAATAGTTCTACTCCTTGTAATCCTGATAGCACTGAGTTCATCAAGCGTTGAAATGTTGCTGGGGCATTTTTTAATCCGAAAGGCATTCGCTTGAACTGAAAGTGACCGTACGGTGTTGAGAATGCAGTCTTGTGGGCATTCTCCTGTGCCATTCGGATCTGGTGGAAGCTTGATGCCAAGTCAAACGTGGAAAAATATTTCGCACTTCCTAATTGATCCAATATTTCTGTGATGTTGGGGAGCGGATAAGCATCGTCGATCGTTTTATCATTAAGCTTTCTATAACCAATAACTAATCTCCAACGTTTGTTTCCTTGCGAATCTGGTTTCTTCGGCACAATCCATAACGGAGAATGGTATGGAGATGTCGATGGTTCTACGACATCAGTGTCCAGTAATTCTTGAATTTGACGATTTATCTCTTCTCGATGTGCAGGTGGGTAACGATACTGTTTAATATTGATCGGTATGTCATCCGTTGTAATAATTCGATGCTCTAGAATTTCAGTTCCTTCCAGCGTGTCTTCTGGAATATGAAATCTATCTTGATTTTTCCGTTTTTTCTCTCCTCTTTGTTCAAGTATTCGAGTCGTAGCAATTCAATTATTTTGTCGAACCTGGTTTCTATAGATTTTGAAATCGCATTGCACGTCATGCTAGGGAGCGAGGTGAGGTTTTCAAATTCTTTAATTACCATTGTAGGTGTGGTAAATTCGTAATATCTCGATGTGGTATTTATTATTCTCATATAACCTCGTCCCTTATGGTTCCTCACAACTGCACTACCAAAATAGACTCCCTTAGTTGGCTCGATTTTTGGAATAAATCCCTCGTTTATCTCCGGATTTGCAATGTTGGTTGAACATGGTACCGAACTTCGTTTCGGCACGATTATCTCTTTTCTTGTGTGGCGGCACTCGACAACAAATACCGCCACTCGACACTAACTAGCAATGGACACGGAGTGCAGTTGTTAGCGCCTTAGGTTTCGAACGTTCGGGACCCGGGTTCGATTCCCGGCGCCTATAGTCCTATTTTTCTTCCGCGGATCAAAAGAGAAGAATAATTGGCAGCACCCCAGCAGCGACATCTACAGCCGGCAACTACAACTATCACGGACAACATATACACCTCACTTGTATCGAAGGGAATATAAATTGTAATTTCGACCGGTCGCGGGGAGACGCGATCGCGAGGAAACACGTCAACGGGAGTCGTAAATTTCCGTTACGATTATAATAATCGACGCCACGAGCAGATCGATCCCCTGATTTCCGTTAAGATAATAGGGGTGATTGTTGAGGTATAACGCTGTGGTTCACAGGGTTATAAAATTTATATATTTCCAACAACTTAATACACCAACGCTTAATAATAATATCTTATAAAGACTGACGAGACCGACTAGATAGACTATAACTGGCAGACGGTAACTTGTAGACTAGACTTTCTGGACCCGAACTTTAGTCTGCCTCGACTTTAGACTTGAACTCTAGACTTCGATTTTTAGACTTGGATTTTTAGACTTGTACTCTAGACTGGCTCTTCGCTCTCAAGCAATTACGGAGGAAAGCTCGGTGTGGGTGTGGTTTTTGAGTGAGGAAAACGGATTCGTTGCTCACACTTTTCGTGGGTAAGGTGAGGGCAACGATCTACGATATCCATTGGTTTTTCGACATTAACGAATTATGAGAGGGGATGGAACCTCCTACCAATGGTGCTAGTTGCTGTCTTTGTTTAAGGGAAAACTCGGAATTTCCGTTAGGCACATTTCGCTTGTGCGTTAGGCTACTACCCGCTTTCTCCGTGATTGTTTAAGAGCGCATAATAAATCCAAGGACTTTTCTAGAACCGGCTATCGACAGAACACATGTTTCGAAACAATGCTGCTAAAAGTTACGTTTACCGGCGGGTCCTTGGATTTATTAAGGGTCGGAAGGACGGCACGCAGGCCGCTGGCGGTCAAGCAGCGCGGGATGGCGTGCAGATGTCTTGCGCGACGTAACAGCCTTCGTTCGGAAGGTGAGGGAGATTGGCGTTGCTGCTAATTGGTCAATCTCCATATCGGTGGTTAGAAAAAGATGCTAGCCGCCATTGAGGGAAAGTTGCTAGCGGGAAGCGTCGTTTGTGGAAAAGATAGATTTCTCCTATTTTCCCGTAGTTGGAACAAAGACTGTATGTCTGTTTGAAGGACAAGTCTGCGTGTGGCGAGCCACGGGACAGAAACCGTTGGAATGTTTACTGTCGAGTGTCGCTACAACTATTTCTTTTAAGGAGAGCTATAGAATTACTCCATGCCCTTGTTAGACAAAGCGTTCATCCCTTGACCGCGGCTGCGTTCGGCGACTGGTTGTCACCTCGAGCCCAAGCTCACTATCGTAAATCTCGAACAAATACAATCGGATTGTATGACGACAATTCCTTAATTACGGCTATGGTAGAATCCAGATTACAATGTTACGGTATTTTCCCGAAATTCCAAGGAGAGGTTCCGGTGTTCTTTCATCTCCGACATATGCAAACATGCAATAAGCATTATAATCCAATACACGTAAATGAAATCATTATAAATCTTGCATATCAGATTCGAAGGCCTATTCCCACCAATTCTAATCCTTTTCTGCGCTAGTATTCCTGCACATAGCAGGTTAGCCGAAACGTGGAAATTATTTGCCAGTTGCATTAAACTCTAGTTAACGCTACCCACGAGTATTTAATTTATCAATAAAATTAAAAAAAAAAAAATTAAATACGACTGTTCGGATCTTCGAAAAGGTAAGTGACAATAAAATATCTAATTGAAACAGTCCTTAGACTGTTTCTGGTGGTAGCAACTGCCGTATCGATCGGAATTTTCAATTATAGATCTCAATATTCAAAAGGTATCGTTCAAAAAAAATAAATAAATAAATAAATAAATAAAAAACGCGGCAAATTTGTCGAGATTAGATTTCAAATTTTCAAATTTAAATAGCGAAACGTGACAATAGTATTACAGTATAACGTATAACGTTATATTGTATTAAGTTATAACGTATAATAGTGTTATATAGAACTGCAGTATAGCGTGCAACATTATATAGTATTACGTTATAACGTATAACGTTATATTCTAATAAGCTGTAAAGTATAACGTTATATAGTTTTATGTTATAACGAGAAACGTTATTTAATATTAATGAATAAAGTACAACGTTATATAGTATTACATTATAACGTATGACGTTGTGTAGTATTACGTGATAACGTATAATGTTATATAGTATTACGTTATAACGTGTAAGGTTATACATTATTCCGCCATAACGTGTAACGATATATAGTATTACAGTATAACGTTATATAGTACTACGTTATAACGTATAAGGTTATATAGTTCTGCAGTATAACGTTATATAGTATTACGTAATAACGTATAACGTCATATAGTATTACGTTATATAATATAACGTTAAATCGTATAATGTTATATAATATTATATTATAACATATAACGTTGTGTAGTATTACGTAATAACGTATAACATTATATAGTTTTGCGATATAACATATGTGACGTTATATAGTATTACGCAATAACATATAACGTTGAAAATATCACGTTATAATTTATCACGTTATGTAGTATTACGGAATAACATATAACGTTGTGTAGTATTACGTAACAAAGTACAGCGTTATGTAGTAATACGCTATAACGTATGACGTTATATCGTATTACGTTATAACGTATAACGTTATTTAGTATTACATTATACTGTATAGTTAAAAACTATAGCCCAACGTAAAACCAACCCCTCTTGCATTCGTTCTTCTATAAGGAGGCGGTTTTTATAAAATGTCAGAACGCAAGGGATCGGCTGTGAGGTTAGACTTGATTTTTACGAGCGAGCGGAGCGAGCGAGTGTCACGCAATTTTTAGGGTTGGTTGGTGAAAATAAAATATAGTTGAGTCGTAACACAACAATTAACTTTGTTTTAATCAACCTTTATTGTGAATTCACCAATCACAATGTAACACGCACTCCAACCACGTTGACTATTCTAAGGATACAGAATAAGTGAAGTTTTACTGACGATACTGTGTCTGAGGAAAGCTAGGGGTGGGTGTGTCTAAGGACACGGGACTAGGAAGTGAGGGCAGTAGACACCGTCTCCGATTGGATAATAAGACGGTTGGTGGACCAGGAAGGGTTTTAGCCGCCCTCGCGAGAAAGTTGCCAACGGAACATACCAGATGTGAAGAAAACCAACTTTCTAAGCTAACACGTGGTAGACAATAAACGTAAACGGAAATACTCGCTTGGTCCGAAGGACCTTGACTATGAAAATGCCAAGGCCCCTGGTGGGCACTTAAGACTATTGAGGGCGCGCGCCAAGGATATGCAGACATCTGGGTGCCATCCTGTCCGTGGTGTATGGCCTGGTCTCTGATGTGAATTGACGTTACAACCCATTAGGCACCCCGGCGATATACTCCGTCGCCAAGGCCGCAGAATCTTTATCTCCATCATCGGTCCATCGGATCTGAAGAGTGCCGATTGTGACACGAGCCATGATTACAATATTCATGGTATACATATGCTTTATATTTCCTTACATATATTTCCTTTATTGTCAACTTCCATGCTACACGTATACTGTACATTTCCTTACATATATTTTGTTTATTTTCATTTTTTCATGGTTCGAAGGAAGGTTTCGGTTGAAAAAATAGCTTTCGCTACGCACGAGCGTCGAGCACAACGACGTATCTCGCAATGCTTTGTTTCAATTCGACAGTCGGATTCCGCTAGTCGGTGCCAGTTCTTAGTTGTGCCTTAAATGGTTGCCGAGGAAAACGATTACTTTCAAACTTTGCTGGCGACATTGAAAGTTACATTGCACTGTATTACGTCGAACTGTAGCTATTTGTGTAAAAATATCGAAATCCTTTAACGTTATATGAGAAACCAATTCGATAAAAGCTTTCGGCCTCGCGTTGGTGCGAATATTTCAATGTCCGTCTGGTCCAAACCATTGGTTTGTGACACACGTTTACGCGTTACTCGCTCGCTGCGCTCGCTCGAAAATCTATAGCCTAACCTAAAACCAGTCCCTCTTCCGCTCCTTCGTCGGTAGTGAGGCGGTTTTCATAAAATGTCCGAACGCAAGGGTACGGTTGTGAGGTTAGACTAGATTTTTACGAACGAGCGGAGCGAGCGAGCAATGGTTACAATTTCCATGCTATACATATGCTTTATATTTCCTAACATATGTTTCCTTTATTTTCAACTTCCTGCGATATATATACTTATATTTCCTTCTATACGTTTACGTTACCTTCAATTTCCACGCTACACATATACAGTATATTTCCTTACATACATTTCACTTATTTTCAACTTCCCTGCTATACATATACTTTATATTTCCTTACATATATTTTCCATACCTTCAATTCCCAGTCTACACATGCACTGCATATTTCCACACATTTATTTCCTTTATTTTCAACTTCCATGCTACACATATACTTTATATTTCCTTACATATATTTTCCATACCTTCAATTCCTATTCTACACATGTACTGCATATTTCCATACATTTATTTCCTTTATTTTCAGCTTCCATGGTATACAAATACGTTATATTTCCTTACATATATTTTCCATACCTTCAATTTCTACGCTACACATATACCGTATATTTCCTTACATACATTTCACTTATTTTCAACTTCCCTGCTATACATATACTTTATATTTCCTTCCATATATTTTCCATACCTTCGATTCCCATTCTACACATGTACTGCATATTTCCATACATTTATTTCCTTTATTTTCAGCTTCCATGGTACACATATACTGTACATTTCCTTACATATATTTTGTTTGTTTTCATTTTTTCATGTCTCGAAGGAAGGTGTCGGTTGAAAAAATAGGTTTCACTACGCACGAGCGTCGAGCACGACGACGTATCTCGCAATGCTTTGTTTCAATTCGACAGTCGGATACCGCTAGTCGGTGCCAGTCCTTAGTTGTGCACTAAATGGTTGCCGAGGAAAACGATTATTTTCAAACTTTGCTCGCGACTTTGACAGTTACATTGCACTGTATTAAGTCAAAATGTAGCTATTTGTGTAAAAATATCGATATTCTCTAACGTTATATAAGTAAACAATTCGACAAAAGCTTTCGGCCTCGCGTTGGTGCGAATATTTCAATGTCCCCCTGGTCCAAACCATTGGTTTGTGACACACGTTTACGCGTTGCTCGCTCGCTGCGCTCGCTCGAAAATCTATAGCCTAACCTAAAGCCAATCCCTCTCGCGCACCTTCTTCGGTAGTGAGGCGGTTTTCATAAAATGTCCGAACGCAAGGGTACGGTTGTGAGGTTGGACTAGATTTTTACGAGCGAGCGAGCAACGGTTACAATTTCCATGCTATACATATGCTTTATATTTCCTGACATATGTTTCCTTTATTTTCAACTTCCTGCCATACATATACTTTATATTTCCTTATATACGTTTACTTTACCTTCAATATCCACGCTACACATCCCTGCTATATGTGGACGTTGGTGTGTGGAGAGGACGTAGTTCGTGAGATTCAATGACGAGACTTTTCGTTATAACCGTCAATTGTATTTAAACTAATAAATTAATGTATTTGCATATATTACGTAGACGTTAGACGTTGATACGTAGTATAAATCGCAATATAAAATCGCGGGATAAATACTCGCAAACGTATAATCTCGTATTCGATATAGTCACTTCGGATTCTACTAAAACTCGCTAATAACGCTATGCGCCCTTGATAAGATACTGTAAGATACTCTCTGTCGCTATCGCGTCGTGTTTATTTATAGTCATCGTAGGGAAATCGGGGAATTCGAATTTGCCTTCCTACGACGGTTATCGGTAGCGGTGACATTGTTTTTTCGTAACTTGTAGCCTAACGGTCTTAACTCTTTAGGACAACAAGTATGACTCATATACCGCTACATATACATATACTTTATATTTCCTTACATATATTTTCCTTACCTTCAATTCCCATGCTACACAAGTACTGCATATTTCCATATATTTATTTCCTTTATTTTCAACTTCCATGCTACACATATACTGTACATTTCCTTACATATATTTTGTTTGTTTTCATTTTTTCATGGCTCGAAGGAAGGCTTCGGTTGAAAAAATAGGTTTCACTACGCACGAGCGTCGAGCACAACGACGTATCTCGCAATGCTTTGTTTCAATTCGACAGTCGGATTCCGCTAGTCGGTGCCAGTCCTTAGTTGTGCCCTAAATGGTTTCCGAGGAAAACGATTATTTTCAAACTTTGCTGGCGACTTTGAAAGTTACATTGCACTGTATTACGTCGAACTGTAGCTATTTGTGTAAAAATATTGATATCCTGTAACGTTATATAAGTAAACAATTCGATAAAAGCTCTCGGCCTCACGTTAGTGCGAATATTTCAATGTCCCCGTGGTCCAAACCATTGGTTTGTGACACACGTTTACGCGTTGCTCGCTCGCTGCGCTCGCTCGAAAATCAATAGCCTAACCTAAAGCCAATCCCTCTTGCGATCCTTCTTCGGTAGTGAGGTGGTTCTCACAAAATGTCCGAACGCAAGGGTACGGTTGAGAGGTTAGGCTAGATTTTTACGAGCGAGCGGAGCGAGCGAGCAACGGTTACAATTTTCATGCTATACATATGCTTTATATTTCCTGACATATGTTTCCTTTATTTTCAGCTTCCTGCCATACATATACTTTATATTTCCTTATATACGTTTACTTTACCTTCAATTTCCACGCTACACATTTACTGCATATTTCCTTACATATATTTCCTTTATTTTCAACTTTCATGCTATACAAATACGTTATATTTCCTTACATATATTTCACTTATTTTCAACTTCCCTGCTATACATATACTTTATATTTCCTTACATATATCTTCCTTACCTTCAATTCCCATGCTACACATGTACTGCATATTTCCATACATTTATTTCCTTTATATTCAACTTCCATGCTGCACATATACTGTACATTTCCTTACATATATTTTGTTTGTTTTCATTTTTTCATGGTTCGAAGGAAGGTTTCGGTTGAAAAATAGGTTTCACTACGCACGAGCGTCGAGCATGTAACGTCAATTCACATCAGAGACCGGGCCGCACACCGCGGACGGGATGGTGTCGCGATCGGCACTCTTTAATATCCGATGGACCGATAATGGAGATGGATATTTGGCGGCCTTGGCGACAAAGTATATCGCGGAAGTGCCTAATGAGTCATCGATATCCCAACGGTCCTTCTGCCGAATGTTCTAGAAGAAAAGGGATGCGCGGCAACGGTCACATACGCCTACAGCGCAGTGGGGATATTGAGGGGTGACAAACAAAAAAGAAACAGATCTCACAGAAAGTCAAATTGTAAGAGCTTCAGTCTTGAAAAGTCGCGGCTGGAGCTCAGAACTAAATCGCAGTCAGTGTAAATTCAAAGTGCAATAAATAAATCCTTTCGTTTTTTTTTCGCTACATTTCATTTTGTTCTTGTCTAAGCTACCCCTTTTTTATTTTACGTGACATGCTCGACGCTCGTGCGTAGTGAAACCTATTTTTTCAACCGAAACCTTCCTTCGAACCATGAAAAAATGAAAACAAACAAAATATATGTAAGGAAATGTACAGTATATGTGTAGCATGGAAGTTGAATATAAAGGAAATAAATGTATGGAAATATGCAGTACATGTGTAGCATGGGAATTGAAGGTAAGGAAAATATATGTAAGGAAATATAAAGTATATGTATAGCAGGGAAGTTGAAAATAAGTGAAATATATGTAAGGAAATATAACGTATTTGTATTGCATGAAAGTTGAAAATAAAGAAAATATATGTAAGGAAATATGCAGTATATGTGTAGCGTGGAAATTGAATGTAAAATAAACGTATATAAGGAAATATAAAGTATATGTATGGCAGGAAGTTGAAAATAAAGGAAACATATGTCAGGAAATATAAAGCATATGTGTAGTATGGAAATTGTAACCGTTGCTCGCTTGCTCTGCTCGCTCGTAAAAATCTAGTCTAACCTCACAACCGTATCCTTGCGTTCGGACATTTTATGAAAACCGCCTCCTTACCGAAGAAGGAGCGCAAGAGGGATTGGGTTTAGATTAGGCTATAGATTTTCGAGCGAGCGCAGCGAGCGAGCAACGCGTAAACGTGTGTCACAAACCAATGGTTTGGACCAGAAGGACATTGAAATATTCGCACCAACGCGAGGCCGAAAGCTTTTATCGCATTGTTTACTTATATAACGTTACAGGATATCGATATTTTTACACAAATAGCTACAGTTCGACGTAATACAGTGCAATGTAACTTTCAATGTCGCCAGCAAAGTTTGAAAGTAATCGTTTTCCTCGGCAACCATTTAAGGCACAAATAAGGACTGGCACCAACTTGCGGTATCCGACTGCCGAATTGAAACAAAGCATTGCGAGTGTCACGATCGGCACTCTTCAATATCCGATGGACCGATGATGGAGATAAATATTCGGCGGCCTTGGCGACAAAGTATATCGCGGAAGTGCCTAATGAGTCATCGATATCCCAACGGTCCTTCCGCCGAATGTTCTAGAAGAAAAGGGATGCGCGGCAACGGTCACGTACGCCTACAGCGTAGTGGGGATATTGAGGGGTGACAAACAAAAGAGAAACAGATCTCACAGGAAGTCAAATTGTAAGAGCTTCAGTCTTGGAAAGTCACGGCTGGAGCTCAGAACTAAATCGCAGTCAGTGTAAATTCAAAGTTCAATAAATAAATCCTCTCGTTTTTTTTTCGTTACATTTTATTTTGTTCTTGTCTGAGCTACCCCTTTTTTATTTTACGTGACATTTTTGGCGATCCTGCCAGGATCCATCAGCTTCGAGAAAACGAAATTACGCATTTCGGGCTACGGTCAACTTCGAAGATTGAGGATCAACGGACCACTGCAACAGAGCAGACACCTCTGACGTTTCGACAAAGGAACTCCGTAACGGAACCTTTCCTACGGGCTAAACGATCAAGGTGAGCGAACGCTGAACTCTTTTGCCAAATAGCACAGACAGTACAAGTAGTATAACAATGGCAACGCCGCAAGAAAGTAATACCGAAATGGCTGACGCCGCTTCAACTAGTAGTGGGATAGACCCAACAGTTAGGGCTCTAATAGACTCATGGCAGAAAGAACGCGAGACTTCCACGCAACGATTTAACCTACTCGCAGCAGAGATCGCACGAATAAACGATAAGTTAGCAAGCATGCAAATGGGAAATGGATCAGAAGCCAGCTCCCTGATAACTATAGATGAAATAAACCCCACCACTACGGATCAATCAGTCTTCCGAGAACCTCCTCCAATGCCTCAGTCACCACCCCAATCACCCGAGGGCAGAGCGTTCCTCCAACGTTCTACGCAACCAGAGCTTAAAGCTACAGACGTGATAAGATGTATATAACAACTTAACGGCGAAAATGATGTAGGAGTGGAAGAATTCGTTAGAGAAGTCGAAGAGATGAGGGTAATGTGTAGCGAACAGTACTTACTGCTAAGAATGATTAAGACTGAGAGAATTTCGGGAAAAGCAGCTATGGCAATACGTAGTGTGCGCATCTCAGAATACGCACATTTATACCAAGCACTACGACAGAACTAAGCGACTCGAACCTCGGTCCGCGAAAACCAGGATCAATTACGAGACAGTTCCCTTCCGACCGCTGAAGAGTACAGACGTGTTCAGTGTAAGTGACAAGTGACAGTAAGAGACAAGTAGTAAGGCGTGAATGGTGTCCCTCTAGTGCGACAAAAACAAAAATGCAACGGATTCCACCGTTAAAAATAACAAATATTGGCGAAACATACACCGTAAACACAGATACGGAAATGGAAACGGAGACAAGTGAGGATAACACAAACAACAAGCAACCACAACAGCACGAAGGTTGGAAGGTTGTAACTCCCAGCAAAAAAAGAAAAATGACAACAAACAAATCAGAAAGACAACAATAGCTACAAGATATTCCACTACATAACTCCTTCAGTGCACTGCCACAAGAAAAGGAATCAACAACAATAGAAGAAATAACAACGTACAACCCCAAACCACCACCAATCTATATAGACGCGCAGGTTATTGACCCGCTAATAGTAATGCTAAACAACACGGTAGGCAAAGACAATTACCGAATAAAGCAACAAAAATTAGACCAGGTTAAAGTGTTAACCAACACTCCTGAAACATTCAGGAAAGTTATAAAAACACTTAAAGACAAAAATGCAGGGTACCACACATACCAACACAAAAGCGATAAAAGCTATAAGGTAGTAATCAGAGGACTACATCCGAGGACAGATACAGGAAAAATAAGTGAAGAACTGGCCTTACTTGGACACCAAGTAAGATCAATAAATAACATGAAAAAATACGACACCAAACAACCTCTACCGCTATTCCTAATCGAACTAGAACCGAATAGCAACAACAAGGAAATATACGACGAAAAACAGCTATTAAACACAATAATAACAGTCGAGCCACCCAGACAAAAAAAAAGACATACCACAATGTATGCGGTGCCAACAATACGGGCACACCAAAAACTACTGCAATAGAAACCCGGCGTGTGTAAAATGTGCAGAAAAACACTTAACAACTAACTGCCCATACACGGGAAAAATAAATGAAGTCAAGTGCTACAACTGCAACGGAAATCACCCAGCTAGTTACAAAGGATGCCCAACCAGGAAAGTACTCCAACAAAAACTATTTCCGCCGCTTAGAAGCAGAACATTCAACAACCAGCATATACAACGGGACAGCACAGAAACAGTGACACCAATGATCAGACAGCACATAATAAACAACAATAACAATAATATCGATACATTTGGCAGTCGAAGCTACGCGCAAGCAACCAAACAAAGAGCACCTGAAGACAACCACAATCAAAACAGCACCAACGACGCTAATGAAATCAAAGAACTATTAAAACAATCCATAGAAAACACAGAACAACACAGGACATGCTCAAAATAGCAGCCTGGAACTCCAACGGCCTACAACAAAGGGCCGCAGAAACCAAAACGTTTCTGTATCACAACAACATTGATATACTGCTCGTATCAGAGACACACTTCACCACAAAAAGCTACATAAAAATTCCTTATTACACTATATACGAAACCAGGCATCCCTCAGGAAAAACGCATGGAGGGACTGCAGTCATAATAAGAAATGATATAAAACACCACCTACACAGCCAAGTTAGTAAGGAATATCTACAAGCAACCACCGTTACAGTACAAACCAGCAGCAACCATCTACAGTTGTCAGCAGTATATGCACCACCGAGACACAAAATAGCAGAACATATGTGGGAAGATTACTTCCAACAATTAGGCGACAAATACATAGCAGCGGGAGACTATAACGCAAAGCACATAACATGGGGATCAAGAATCATCACACCCAGAGGTAGAACCCTGGAAAAACACGTCAGGAAAAACAACCTAAATATACTTTCCACAGGAAGACCGACATACTGGCCGACAGACCTGAGCAAAACCCCTGACCTTCTCGACTTTGCAATCACAAAAGGACTAAACGATAATAAAATAAACATAGCACCCAGCCTGGAGCTTAGCTCCAACCATACACCCATAATAATAACATACAGAAACAAACCAGTACTCTACAACAACTCTGAAGCACTGTGTAATAAATCCATCAAATGGCAAATCTTCAGAGAAATAATAGAGAGCAAGATCAACTGCAACATCCCATTAAAAACGCCAGAACACATAGAACAAGCAGTAAAAACACTAACAGAAACCATACAAGAAGCAGCACGGGCAACCACCAAACCTGAATCTGCCATTAGACAAACTAAACTAATCCCGCCAGACATCCTCGAAAAAATTAGAGAAAAAAGAAAAGCGAAAGCAAGATGGCAAAAACATAGAACAAAAGAAAATAAAAACACCCTAAACAAACTTGCCAAGGAAATAAAAAACAAAATGAAAGAACACAACAACAACGAATTCTTAAAATTCATTGAATCACTATCCGCGCACGAGAATACAAACTACTCCCTATGGAAAGTCACCAACAAAATCAAAAAAACAATAAAACCAATCCCAGCAATCAGAAAAGCAGACAACACATGGGCAAGAAGCAACGAAGAGCAAGCCGAAGAATTCTCCAACCACCTATGCAACACATTCACACCACACAGCACCAGCAACAGCAACCAAAACTGCTATACTAACGACAACGAGACAAACACTAACATCGCAACTGACAAGCAATACACCATACCTAAAACAACAGTACAAGAAATCAGAAACACAATTGAAAAAACAAAAAATAACAAAGCACCAGGAATTGATCTAATCAATGGGAAAATACTAAAAAATCTTCCTCCAAAAGCGTTAAGATTAATAACAATAATCTACAATGCAATATTAAGAATCGGCTACTTTCCCAAACCATGGAAAAAAGCCTTAATCACAATGCTACCAAAAATAGGAAAAGATCCTCAACAAACATCATCCTACAGACCTATTTCACTGCTCCCAGTACTCTCTAAAATACTAGAGAAAATAATACATACCAGATTAAAAATATTAATCGAAAAGATAAAATAATACCTGACCACCAATTCGGATTCAGAAATAAACATTCCACCATAGAACAAATACACATGCTTGTCAACGAAATAACACACACAATAGAAAATAAACAATATTGTACAGCCCTATTCATGGGCATAGAGAAGGCATTCGACAAAATAAACCACGAATGCTTACTAAAAACAATCAAAAGTCAATTCCCGGAACAAATACACAAATTAATAACTTCCTATTTAACTAATAGAACCTTCACAACAAAAATCAAAGATGCTTACTCCGAAGTCAAAGAAATCAAGGCAGGGGTACCGCAGGGAAGCGTACTAGGACCAATTCTATACACACTATACACGGCCAGTATGCCAACAAATGCAAACACCAAAATACTGACATTCGCGGACGACACAGCGATTTTAGTCAGGCATAACAACCCAATAACAGCAGTAGCAATACTGCAAGAACATGTTACAAAAATAGAAAAGTGGCTGCAAGACAAACAAATCAAAGCTAACCCAAGTAAATGCAACCACATCACATTCACACTGCGGAAACAGACACCACCAAACATCTACCTAAATGGCACGCAAATAACACAGATAAAGCAAGTCAAGTACCTTGGATTACATATAGATGCACACCTAACATGAAAACAACATATCAAATCAACAATAGACAAAATAAAGACTGCAAGGAGACAAATGTACTGGTTAACAAACAGAAAATCAAAACTAAGCACGGAAAACAAACTAATAATATACAAATCGATAATTAAACCAATATGGACCTACGGAATCCCACTATGGGGAACAGCAGCAAAGAGCCATATAGCAAAATTAGAAACAGAACAAGCCAAAATACTCAATAGTAAACGCCCCATGGTACGTCAGAAACGAGGACATACGGAAAGACCTGGGAATACCAACGGTCAAGGACGAGATTGAAAGGCTCGCAGGCAGGTACAGAGCAAGAATAGCAACGCACCCGAATCAGCTGGCAGCGGAAACAAACAACACAGAAAACACCTTAAGGAGACTAAAAAGGAAACATCCAATAGATCTCATAAAAGATATAAATTAAATATAACTAACACGAAGATGGCACCCCACTGGGGGTAACCATCCACATGCTATATTTTATTACTAAGATATAAGATTTTACCAAATGTCCTACTGGACAAATTGTAAAATTTAAACAAAATAAAATATAAAAAAAAAAAAAAATTACGAGACACTAGACAAGGGTTTAACGAAAGCGTACAGAGCTATATTACTCGGTTTAGACAAGCATACAATGAGTTACAGCACAGCATTACTAACGAATACCCAGATGAAATGAACAGACGCGCCGTGAGCGACAGAATCCTGAAAGGCTCGATAACGGACTTTGTTCGCGGATTAAAATTAGAAATAGGACAAATGCTACTGACCACTCCGCCGCAGAATTTTATGGAAGCCGAGAAACGCGCCATCGAAATCGAAAGATACTTTCATGAGTACAGAACCCGCAAGCAACGGACCATTCGCCCCGATAATCGACCACGACCAGTAGTAAATTTCGCGTCCACACCGCTCAGAGCGATTCAAAATGGTTTCGCCCAACAACCTAATACGGCCTTTTGACGAACCGAACGCGCACCGTTAGAAGAACGAGCCCGGATACAATGTTTCAAGTGCAAACGCTTTGGACACAGGTCAAACCAATGTCCAAATTTTCGAACACCAGGCCTACAACAACGAGCACCCCCAATCAACTTCATCAAGATGGAAACGAAAGAATCAGGATCAATGCAACTACAGGAGAACTCCCCACAGTGCTCCTTGGACCAGCCGGACAACCGAAACGAACATTTCTTGTTGACTCAGGGGCAGGAATCAACCTGCTTAAGCGAAAATGGACATCAAGAACAGAACCGGTACCTGTGAAGAAATTCACAATGGGGCACTCTGAATTCGAAACTTCAGAACGCGTCGTTATAGATCTGTTTGACAAAAAGATAGACTTCCATGTAATAGATGATGATTTTCCGCTAATAGAAGATGGAATATTGAGTTTCCCCGCATTACGACAGTTAAAATTCAATCTTTCCAACGACGAATTAAAACTAGACAATAATACTATTTTGGTACAACCGGTAACGACCATATCACCTGGGCAAGCCATATCAAAGACAGTTTACCTAGAAGGAAGACCGACTCCAGTATGCTTTATCAATGGTGGTGAGTCCAACCTAAAAATCACTAATTCTATCGAAAATTCTAACACCTACAATCAAATTTCTACATTCAGAGATCTAGTTAG
Organism: Bombus balteatus; assembly: GCA_019201815.1. Lineage (NCBI taxonomy): Eukaryota > Metazoa > Arthropoda > Insecta > Hymenoptera > Apidae > Bombus > Bombus balteatus. The sequence continues at coordinate 27,060 of JAFJHM010000006.1, read as the reverse complement.
ACTTTCACATATAGAAAAAGCTCTCAGAGAACCAATTGAAAAGATATTACTTTATTATTTGGACGTCTTCAATCTCGAAACAGAACTCTTACCATGCACTTCACTTGCTAAACACACAATTACGCTAAAAGAGAACAAAATCATAAACACTAAATCCTACCGACCCCCTGAATGCCACAAAACAGAAATTAGGCGACAGATGGACGAAATGCTTAGGAAAAACATTATAGAACCTTCCGACTCTCCATATAATTCTCCAGTATGGGTTGTATCAAAGAAACAGGACGCATCGGGAAAACAGAAATGGAGAATTGTAATTGATTTTAGAAAACTTAACGAACTTACGGACCAAGACGCATATCCACTACCCGACATAGATGACATAATATCACAGTTAGGAAACGCAAAATTCTTTTCCGCCCTAGACTTATCCTCAGGATTCCACCAAATTCCTATGGATCCCAAATCAAAGAAGTACACTGCATTTAGCACACCACAAGGACATTACCATTATAATCGAATGCCGTTTGGACTCAAAAACGCGCCAGCGACATTTCAAAGAATGATGGACACTGCGCTTCGCGGACTTATTAACAAACATTGCTTTGTATATTTGGACGATATTATTATTTTTGGTCAATCGATAGAAGAACACAACCAAAACTTAACTATCGTTCTACAAAGACTTAGGGAATTAGGGCTGAAAATACAGCCAGATAAGTGCGAATTTTTAAAGCCGGAATTAGAATACCTCGGACATACCGTAACAAGTGAAGGAGTAAAACCCAATCCGAAGAAGATAGAAGCAGTAAAAAACTTTAGACAACCTAAGAACCCAACAGAAGTAAAATCTTTCCTCGGGCTAGCAGGTTATTACAGAAAATTCATTCGTAACTTTTCAAAACTAGCAAAACCACTTACCGAACTCACGAAAAAAGACACGCTATTCCACTGGACCGACAAAACACAACTCAGCTTCGATACGTTAAAAGAAAGACTATGCCAAGCACCGGTATTAAAATATCCCGACTACACGAAAACATTTACGTTGACAACGGACGCCAGTAACGAAGGTTTAGGAGCCATCCTTTCACAAGACGGGCACCCTTGTTGCTTCATTTCAAGAACATTAAACCCTCCTGAACGAAATTATACAATGACTGAAAAAGAATTATTAGCTATCGTTTGGGCAGTTAAAAGACTCAGACAATATTTATTAGGCCGCAAATTCCAAATTCAAACAGACCACCAAGCCCTTAAATGGCTACACAACTGTAAGGACCCCTCCAGCCGATTGATTCGATGGAGATTAAGATTAGAGGAATACGAGTATGACATAAATTACGTAAAAGGAAAGGAAAACGCGGCCGCTGACGCCCTATCCAGAGTACACGCGATAACACAAACTGACGTTTTATTAAAACAATTCAAAGACTGGGAAAAATCAGAAGAAATACCAAAATTATTAAAACTAACACCTAACAAAGACAACTTTTTCCAATTAACAAAAACATATCTAGGCCCATATGACGAAACCGCATGGTTACAGAAAATATCAAACGTACTCAAAACAAATAGAAAGATAGGGATAGGAGACAACAACTTAAACGCACAAGACAAAGCACACATAAGAAGACTTCCTTTATTTTTCAATGACCAACGCGACGACATAGAGTTTGCTTACGAACCAATACAGAGCTTAAGCGACGAAGAGATAGAACAAATACTAAAGGAAATCATGACTTGATAGGACATCCTGGAATACAAAAGACGTACGACAGAATCAGAGACAAATATAGTATCCCACACCTAATGGACAGAATAAAAACCAGAATAGAAACTTGTGAGACTTGTCAAACCGCAAAAATGACTAGGATTCGGCCTAAAGAAGAACCATGTATAACCGACACACCATTGGAACCCAATTACAAGATAGCCATGGATATATTAGGACCATTGAAGAAAACGAAACGAGGCAATTCCTTTATACTCTCCATTCACGATGAACTCACAAAATACCTTATCCTTGTTCCTATAAAAAACCAACAAACAGAAACTATTTGGAATTCCCTGTTGGACCATTACATATACATATTCTCAGCACCTAAGAAAATACTGACAGACAGAGGACAAAATTTTATTAGTAGTTTAATGCAAAAATACGAAGAAGCCTTCAAAATAAAACACATTAAAACTACTAGCTTCCACCCCCAAAGTAATGGATCATTAGAGCGAACTCACGCTGTAATAGCAGATATGCTAAAGTGTGCTCAAAGGGACTCAGGGGAAGAATGGGACGAACATTTAAATTTTATATGCCTAGCCTACAATACGATGATACACGACTCGACCGGTTATACACCTTTTGAATTGACATTCGGACATAAAGCAAATTTACCCTCGACCATTTCATGAAATCCACAACGCACTTACGCGGACGAAGTAGCATTCAGAAAACGAGAATGGGATTCTAGACTTTCGAAACCTCGCGACCAATTGATTAAAAGTAAACAAAGATATCAAAGAGATCAGAGACGACGAATAATAAAACCACAGTCAATATTTAAAGAAGGGGATAGAGTCTTAATACACAATGACCATAAAGAGCATAAATTAGACATAGAGTGGCTAGGACCCTACACCATTGAAAAAGTTAAAACACCGTATTATGAGGTTTTAATAGAAGGTAATATCAAGAAAATTAATGGAAACCGCTTAAAACCTTATTTTCCAGGACGGTCTTCATAACTATAATATACTTAGCCAACACGCAAACAGCAATCTTACCAGAAAAGCCAATTGACCTAGACATAATCCGCAGAAACACTAAGATTTTGGAGGACCAAAATCAATCTAAGAAGGGGGTATGTAACGTCAATTCACATCAGAGACCGGGCCGCACACCGCGGACGGGATGGTGTCGCGATCGGCACTCATTAATATCCGATGGACCGATAATGGAGATGGATATTCGGCGGCCTTGGCGACAAAGTATATCGCCGAAGTGCTTAATGAGTCATCGATATCCCAACGGTACTTCCGCCGAATGTTCTAGAAGAAAAGGGATGCGCGGCAACGGTCACGTACGCCTACAGCGTAGTGGGGCAAGCAAATCACTCATGCGCTCCTTCTTCGGTAGTGACTCGGTTTTCATAAAATGTCCGAACGCAAGGGTACGGTTGTGAGGTTAGACTAGATTTTTACGAGCGAGCGGAGCGAGCGATCAATGGTTACAATTTCCATGCTATACATATACCTTATATTTCCTGACATATGTTTCCTTTATTTTCAACTTCCTGCAATACATATACTTTATATTTCCTTATATACGTTTACTTTACCTTCAATTTCCACGCTACACATATACTGTATATTTCCTTACATATATTTTCTTTATTTTCAACTTTCATGCAATACAAATATGTTATATTTCCTTACATATATTTCACTTATTTTCAACTTCCCTGCTATACATATACTTTATATTTCCTTACATATATTTTTCTTACCTTCAATTCCCATGCTACAAATGCACTGCATATTACCATACATTTATTTCCTTTATATTCAGCTTCCATGCTACACATATACTGTACATTTCCTTACAAATATTTTGTTTGTTTTCATTTTTTCGTGGTTCGAAGGAAGGTTTCGGTTGAAGAAATAGGATTCAATACGCACGAGCGTCGAGCACAACGACGTATTTCGCAATGCTTTGTTTCAATTGGACAGTCGTATTCCGTTAGTCGGCGCCAGTCCTTAGTTGTGCCCTAAATGGTTTCCGAGGAAAACGATTATTTTCAAACTTTGCTGGCGACTTTGAAAGTTACATTGCACTGTATTACGTCGAACTGTAGCTATTTGTGTAAAAATATCGAAATCGTTTAACGTTATATAAGTAAACAATTCGATAAAAGCTTTCGGCCTCGCGTTTGTGCGAATATTTCAATGTCCCTCTGGTCCAAACCATTGGTTTGTGACACACGTTTACGCGTTGCTCGCTCGATGCGCTCGCTCGAAAATCTATAGCCTAACCTAAAACCAATCCCTCTTGCGCTCCTTCTTCGGTAAGGAGGCGGTTTTCATAAAATGTCCGAACGCAAGGGCACGGTTGTGAGGTTAGACTAGATTTTTACGAGCGAGCGGAGCGAGCGACCAACGGTTACAATTTCCATGCTATACATATGCCTTATATTTCCTGACATATGTTTCCTTTATTTTCAACTTCCTGCAATACATATACTTTATATTTCCTTATATACGTTTACTTTACCTTCAATTTCCACGCTACACATATACTGCATATTTCCTTACATATATTTTCTTTATTTTCAACTTTCATGCTATACAAATACGTTATGTTTCCTTACATATATTTCACTTATTTTCAACTTCCCTGCTCCATATATACTTTATATTTCCTTACATATATTTTTCTTACCTTCAATTCCCATGCTACAAATGCACTGCATATTACCATACATTTATTTCCTTTATATTCAGCTTCCATGCTACACATATACTGTACATTTCCTTACAAATATTTTGTTTGTTTTCATTTTTTCATGGTTCGAAGGAAGGTTTCGGTTGAAGAAATAGGATTCACTACGCACGAGCGTCGAGCACGACGACGTATCTCGCAATGCTTTGTTTCGATTCGACAGTCGGATTCCGCCAGTCGGTGCCAGTCCTTATTTGAGCCCTATATAGTTGCCGAGGAAAACGATTATTTTCAAACTCTGCTGGCGACTTTGAGAGTTACATTGCACTGTATTACGTCGAACTGTAGCTATTTGTGTAAAAATATCGAAATCGTTTAACGTTATATAAGTAAACAATTCGATGAAAGCTTTCGACCTCGCGTTGGTGCGAATATTTCAATGTCCCTCTGGTCCTAACCATTGGTTTGTGACACACGTTTACGCGTTGCTCGCTCGCTCGAAAATCTATAGCCTAACCTAAAACCAATCCCTCTTGCGCTCCTTCTTCGGTAAGGAGGCGGTTTTCATAAAATGTCCGAACGCAAGGGTACGGTTGTGAGGTTAGACTAGATTTTTACGAGCGAGCGACCAACGGTTACAATTTCCATGCTATACATATGCCTTATATTTCCTGACATATGTTTCCTTTATTTTCAACTTCCTGCAATACATATACTTTATATTTCCTTATATACGTTTACTTTACCTTCAATTTCCACGCTACACATATACTGCATATTTCCTTACATATATTTTCTTTATTTTCAACTTTCATGCTATACAAATGTTACGTCCCGCGCTTCGCACGTGCCGGACAAAACTAACAATATGTAAATAGCATAAGAAACGAATCGAGCACACAGTAATGTGAAAACTTAGACAACCCCACCCCGAGTCCCTTTTGAATAAATCGTTACGTGGTAATTATTCAAGGACGTATTGAGCTATAAATACGCTTACCATCTTAGCGCAAAGCGATTTTTAGTTAATTGTTGTTAGTCGACGAAACCGGTACACTGGGTGAGTCTGCTATTGTCAATCCGCTAATAATTAAAAGTTAGTCAATGTTCCGATACGCGAGTCCGCAGTTAAAGTTACCAACAAGGGTGTAACCCTAGGCGTGCGAATCCGACAATTCAAACATTGTCGTTAGCCGCGAGTCAATTGTTAACCAATTAGACAGATATAATAACTGTTGAGATTGTAGAGTCTAAATAAATTGTAAAGCGAGACAACGACGAGCTAGAATTCAAGAATTTATCGCCCTAACATATACAAGCAAGGCGAGAGTTTCGATTCTGCATCATTTCTTCTCCGTTAATTTCGGCGTCGTACGAAATTCGACATCAAGGCAAAATGATTCGTCAACAATCCAAATTGAAGAATAATACATCAAAACATAATTGACGCGAAGGAATACCCGAGACATTGAAATCATAACGACCGTTCGCTGTATAAACCAGTGATCTAACGTAGTGTTGATTACGGTGTTTTCAAACATTGGAAACGTTTGCGGGTTTTCGTTCTTCTCGTCTCACTGTTAGCAGACGTTGCTCATCTTTGGGCGAGACTCCTAGCGATATTGTAATTCAATTAAATTGAGTAAATCTTGTTTATCATAGCCTAACCATTATTTTAAAATAACTTTAATCCTCTCCCGCGCTAGTACTCCTGCCCAGAGCAGGTTAGGCGAAAAAGTGGAAATTATTTACCAGTCGCATTGAAATAATTAACACTACCCAATTAATACACCGAACATTGAAAGCGAAAGAGAAACCAACACTACATCAGACTTAGACACTATAGACGGAAAGGAAAAATGAAAACAAAACCATGAAAAAATGAAAACAAACAAAATATATGTAAGGAAATGTACAGTATATGTGTAGCATGGAAGCTGAATATAAAGGAAATAAATGTATGGTAATATGCAGTGCATTTGAAGCATGGGAATTGAAGGTAAGAAAAATATATGTAAGGAAATATAAAGTATATGTATAGCAGGGAAGTTGAAAATAAGTGAAATATATGTAAGGAAATATAACATATTTGTATTGCATGAAAGTTGAAAATAAAGAAAATATATGTAAGGAAATATACAGTATATGTGTAGCGTGGAAATTGAAGGTAAAGTAAACGTATATAAGGAAATATAAAGTATATGTATTGCAGGAAGTTGGTTACACGTCATCCATATTTTTACGCAAATAGTTATAGTTCGACGTATACAGTGCAGCGTAACGACCAAGAGCGCAGGGAATTTGGAAATAAAAGCAAATATATGTAAGGATATGTAAAGTATATGTATAGCATGGAAATTGAAAAGAAAGAAAAATACATTTAAGGTAATCTTAAGTATATGTGTAGCATGGAAATTGCAATCGTTGCTCGCTCGCTCCGCTCGCTCGTGAAAATATAGTCCTACCTCACAACAGATCCGGCGCGTTCGCAAATCTGAAGAAGATCGCCTTCTTATCGAAAAACGAACTCAAGAGGCTTTGGTTTTAGGTTAGGCTATAGATTTTCGAGCGAGCGCAGCGAGCGAGTAACGCGTAAACGTGTGTCACATACCAATGGTTTAGCACACAGGGACATTGAAATATTCACAACAGCCCGAGAAGCCGACAGCCTTAATCGAATTGTATACTTACGTAAGGTTACACGTCATCCATATTTTTACGCAAATAGTTATAGTTCGACGTATACAGTGCAGCGTAACGACCAAGAGCACAGGGAAATTTGGAAATAAAAGCAAATATATGTAAGGATATGTAAAGTATATGTATAGCATGGAAATTGAAAAGAAAGAAAATACATTTAAGGTAATCTTAAGTATATGTGTAGCATGGAAATTGCAATCGTTGCTCGCTCGCTCCGCTCGCTCGTGAAAATATAGTCCTACCTCACAACAGATCCGGCGCGTTCGCAAATCTGAAGAAGATCGCCTTCTTATCGAAAAACGAACTCAAGAGGCTTTGGTTTTAGGTTAGGCTATAGATTTTCGAGCGAGCGCAGCGAGCGAGTAACGCGTAAACGTGTGTCACATACCAATGGTTTAGCACACAGGGACATTGAAATATTCACAACAGCCCGAGAAGCCGAAAGCCTTAATCGAATTGTATACTTACGTAAGGTTACACGTCATCCATATTTTTACGCAAATAGTTATAGTTCGACGTATACAGTGCAGCGTAACGACCAAGAGCACAGGGAAATTTGGAAATAAAAGCAAATATATGTAAGGATATGTAAAGTATATGTATAGCATGGAAATTGAAAAGAAAGAAAAATACATTTAAGGTAATCTTAAGTATATGTGTAGCATGGAAATTGCAATCGTTGCTCGCTCGCTCCGCTCGCTCGTGAAAATATAGTCCTACCTCTCAACAGATCCGGCGCGTTCGCAAATCTGAAGAAGATCGCCTTCTTATCGAAAAACGAACTCAAGAGGCTTTGGTTTTAGGTTAGGCTATAGATTTTCGAGCGAGCGCAGCGAGCGAGTAACGCGTAAACGTGTGTCACATACCAATGGTTTAGCACACAGGGACATTGAAATATTCACAACAGCCCGAGAAGCCGAAAGCCTTAATCGAATTGTATACTTACGTAAGGTTACACGTCATCCATATTTTTACGCAAATAGTTATAGTTCGACGTATACAGTGCAGCGTAACGACCAAGAGCGCAGGGAAATTTGGAAATAAAAGCAAATATATGTAAGGATATGTAAAGTATATGTATAGCATGGAAATTGAAAAGAAAGAAAATACATTTAAGGTAATCTTAAGTATATGTGTAGCATGGAAATTGCAATCGTTGCTCGCTCGCTCCGCTCGCTCGTGAAAATATAGTCCTACCTCACAACAGATCCGGCGCGTTCGCAAATCTGAAGAAGATCGCCTTCTTATCGAAAAACGAACTCAAGAGGCTTTGGTTTTAGGTTAGGCTATAGATTTTCGAGCGAACGCAACGAGCGAGTAACGCGTAAACGTGTGTCACATACCAATGGTTTAGCACACAGGGACATTGAAATATTCACAACAGCCCGAGAAGCCGAAAGCCTTAATCGAATTGTATACTTACGTAAGGTTACACGTCATCCATATTTTTACGCAAATAGTTATAGTTCGACGTATACAGTGCAGCGTAACGACCAAGAGCGCAGGGAAATTTGGAAATAAAAGCAAATATATGTAAGGATATGTAAAGTATATGTATAGCATGGAAATTGAAAAGAAAGAAAAAACATTTAAGGTAATCTTAAGTATATGTGTAGCATGGAAATTGCAATCGTTGCTCGCTCGCTCCGCTCGCTCGTGAAAATATAGTCCTACCTCACAACAGATCCGGCGCGTTCGCAAATCTGAAGAAGATCGCCTTCTTATCGAAAAACGAACGAACTCAAGAGGCTTGCTTTTTAGGTTTTAGGTAAATTTTCGAGCGAGCGCAGCGAGCGAGTAAACGTGTAAATTGTCACATACCAATGGTTTGCACACAGGGACATTGAAATATTCACAACAGCCCGAGAAGCCGAAAGCCTTAATCGAATTGTATACTTACGTAAGGTTACACGTCATCCATATTTTTACGCAAATAGTTATAGTTCGACGTATACAGTGCAGCTGACCAACGACCAGGGAAATTTGGAAATAAAAGCAAATATATGTAAGGATATGTAAAGTATATGTATAGCATGGAAATTGAAAAAGAAAGAAAATACATTTAAGGTAATCTTAAGTATATGTGTGCATGGAAATTGCAATCGTTGCTCGCTCGCTCCGCTCGCTCGTGAAAATATAGTCCTACCTCACAACAGATCCGGCGCGTTCGCAAATCTGAAGAAGATCGCCTTCTTATCGAAAAACGAACTCAAGAGGCTTTGGTTTTAGGTTAGGCTATAGATTTTCGAGCGAGCGCAGCGAGCGAGTAACATACCAATGGTTTTAGCATAGAGCAGGGACATTGAAATATTCACAACAGCCCGAGAAGCCGAAAGCCTTAATCGAATTGTATACTTACGTAAGGTTACACGTCATCCATATTTTTACGCAAATAGTTATAGTTCGACGTATACAGTGCAGCGTAACGACCAAGAGCGGCGGCAAATTTGGAAATAAAAGCAAATATATGTAAGGATATGTAAAGTATATGTATAGCATGGAAATTGAAAAGAAAGAAAATACATTTAAGGTAATCTTAAGTATATGTGTAGCATGGAAATTGCAATCGTTGCTCGCTCGCTCCGCTCGCTCGTGAAAATATAGTCCTACCTCACAACAGATCCGGCGCGTTCGCAAATCTGAAGAAGATCGCCTTCTTATCGAAAAACGAACTCAAGAGGCTTTGGTTTTAGGTTAGGCTATAGATTTTCGAGCGAGCGCAACGAGCGAGTAACGCGTAAACGTGTGTCACATACCAATGGTTTAGCACGCAGGGACATTGAAATATTCACAACAGCCCGAGAGGCCGAAAGCCTTAATCGAATTGTATACTTACGTAAGGTTACACGTCATCCATATTTTTACGCAAATAGTTATAGTTCGACGTATACAGTGCAGCGTAACGACCAAGAGCACAGGGAAATTTGGAAATAAAAGCAAATATATGTAAGGATATGTAAAGTATATGTATAGCATGGAAATTGAAAAGAAAGAAAATACATTTAAGGTAATCTTAAGTATATGTGTAGCATGGAAATTGCAATCGTTGCTCGCTCGCTCCGCTCGCTCGTGAAAATATAGTCCTACCTCACAACAGATCCGGCGCGTTCGCAAATCTGAAGAAGATCGCCTTCTTATCGAAAAACGAACTCAAGAGGCTTTGGTTTTAGGTTAGGCTATAGATTTTCGAGCGAGCGCAACGAGCGAGTAACGCGTAAACGTGTGTCACATACCAATGGTTTAGCACACAGGGACATTGAAATATTCACAACAGCCCGAGAAGCCGAAAGCCTTAATCGAATTGTATACTTACGTAAGGTTACACGTCATCCATATTTTTACGCAAATAGTTATAGTTCGACGTATAACAGTGCAGCGTAACGACCAGCAGCAGGTGAAATTAAAAGCAAATATATGTAAGGATATGTAAAGTATATATGTATAGCATGGAAATTGAAAAGAAAGAAAATACATTTAAGCTAATTAAGTATAAATTTAGCGTAAGTTGTTACTCCGCTCGCTCGTGAAATATAGTTAACGCAAAAGAAGTTCGCCTTATATAGAAAAACGAACTCTGTATAGGAGCATATAGATTTTCGAGCGAGCGCAGCGAGCGAGTAACGCGTTAGTGGCATACCAATGGTTTAGCACACAGGGACATTGAAATATTCACAACAGCCCGAGCGAACCTTAATCGAATTGTATACTTACGTAAGGTTACACGTTCCATATTTTTAGCAAATAGTTATAGTTCACGTATACAGTCAGCGTAACGACCAAAGCAAATTTGGAATAAATATATGTAAGGATATAGTAATTATAGAAATTTAATATATGTAGCATGGAAATTGCAATCGTTGCTCGCTCGCTCCGCTCGCTCGTGAAATCTTTTTTATTTTAGTTAGATTTTGAGAAACGCAAAAATCGCGTAAGTTGTCACATACCAATGGTTTAGCACACAGGGACATTGAAATATTCACAACAGCCCGAGAAGCCGAAAGCGCCTTAATCGAATTGTATACTTACGTAAGGTTACACGTCATCCATATTTTTACGCAAATAGTTATAGTTCGACGTATACAGTGCAGCGTAACGACCAAGAGCACAGGGAAATTTGGAAATAAAAGCAAATATATGTAAGGATATGTAAAGTATATGTATAGCATGGAAATTGAAAAGAAAGAAAATACATTTAAGGTAATCTTAAGTATATGTGTAGCATGGAAATTGCAATCGTTGCTCGCTCCGCTCCGCTCGTGAAAATATAGTCCTACCTCACAAGATCCGGCGCGTTCGCAAAGAGAAGATAGTCCTTTTTATTGGAAAATCGATCTCAAGGCTTGCGTTTGGCTATAGTATTTTTTCGAGAAGAAGTAACGCTCGTAAAAGTGTGTACATACGAATTTATACGCAAATTCGAAATATTCCCCGAAGTTATAGTTCGAATGTATACTTTACTATAAGGTTACACGTTTCCATATTTTCGAAATAGTTATAATTCGACGTATACAGTGCAGCGTAACGACCAACGCGAAATTTGGAAATAAAAGCAAATATATGTAAGGATATGTAAAGTAATATGTATAGCATGGAAATTGAAAAGAAAGAAAATACATTTAAGGTAATCTTAAGTATATGTGTAGCATGGAAATTGCAATCGTTGCTCGCTCGCTCCGCTCGCTCGTGAAAATATAGTCCTACCTCACAACAGATCCGGCGCGTTCGCAAATCTGAAGAAGATCGCCTTCTTATCGAAAAACGAACTCAAGAGGCTTTGGTTTTAGGTTAGGCTATAGATTTTCGAGCGAGCGCAGCGAGCGAGTAACGCGTAAACGTGTGTCACATACCAATGGTTTAGCACACAGGGACATTGAAATATTCACAACAGCCCGAGAAGCCGAAAGCCTTAATCGAATTGTATACTTACGTAAGGTTACACGTCATCCATATTTTTACGCAAATAGTTATAGTTCGACGTATACAGTGCAGCGTAACGACCAAGAGCACAGGGAAATTTGGAAATAAAAGCAAATATATGTAAGGATATGTAAAGTATATGTATAGCATGGAAATTGAAAAGAAAGAAAATACATTTAAGGTAATCTTAAGTATATGTGTAGCATGGAAATTGCAATCGTTGCTCGCTCGCTCCGCTCGCTCGTGAAAATATAGTCCTACCTCTCAACAGATCCGGCGCGTTCGCAAATCTGAAGAAGATCGCCTTCTTATCGAAAAACGAACTCAAGAGGCTTTGGTTTTAGGTTAGGCTATAGATTTTCGAGCGAGCGCAGCGAGCGAGTAACGCGTAAACGTGTGTCACATACCAATGGTTTAGCACACAGGGACATTGAAATATTCACAACAGCCCGAGAAGCCGAAAGCCTTAATCGAATTGTATACTTACGTAAGGTTACACGTCATCCATATTTTTCGCAAATAGTTATAGTTCGACGTATACAGTGCAGCGTAACGACCAAGAGCACAGGGAAATTTGGAAATAAAAGCAAATATAAGTAAGGATATGTAAAGTATATGTATAGCATGGAAATTGAAAAGAAAGAAAATACATTTAAGGTAATCTTAAGTATATGTGTAGCATGGAAATTGCAATCGTTGCTCGCTCGCTCCGCTCGCTCGTGAAAATATAGTCCTACCTCACAACAGATCCGGCGCGTTCGCAAATCTGAAGAAGATCGCCTTCTTATCGAAAAACGAACTCAAGAGGCTTTGGTTTTAGGTTAGGCTATAGATTTTCGAGCGAGCGCAGCGAGCGAGTAACGCGTAAACGTGTGTCACATACCAATGGTTTAGCACACAGGGACATTGAAATATTCACAACAGCCCGAGAAGCCGAAAGCCTTAATCGAATTGTATACTTACGTAAGGTTACACGTCATCCATATTTTTACGCAAATAGTTATAGTTCGACGTATACAGTGCAGCGTAACGACCAAGAGCGCAGGGAAATTTGGAAATAAAAGCAAATATATGTAAGGATATGTAAAGTATATGTATAGCATGGAAATTGAAAAGAAAGAAAATACATTTAAGGTAATCTTAAGTATATGTGTAGCATGGAAATTGCAATCGTTGCTCGCTCGCTCCGCTCGCTCGTGAAAATATAGTCCTACCTCACAACAGATCCGGCGCGTTCGCAAATCTGAAGAAGATCGCCTTCTTATCGAAAAACGAACTCAAGAGGCTTTGGTTTTAGGTTAGGCTATAGATTTTCGAGCGAGCGCAGCGAGCGAGTAACGCGTAAACGTGTGTCACATACCAATGGTTTAGCACACAGGGACATTGAAATATTCACAACAGCCCGAGAAGCCGAAAGCCTTAATCGAATTGTATACTTACGTAAGGTTACACGTCATCCATATTTTTACGCAAATAGTTATAGTTCGACGTATACAGTGCAGCGTAACGACCAAGAGCGCAGGGAAATTTGGAAATAAAAGCAAATATATGTAAGGATATGTAAAGTATATGTATAGCATGGAAATTGAAAAGAAAGAAAATACATTTAAGGTAATCTTAAGTATATGTGTAGCATGGAAATTGCAATCGTTGCTCGCTCGCTCCGCTCGCTCGTGAAAATATAGTCCTACCTCACAACAGATCCGGCGCGTTCGCAAATCTGAAGAAGATCGCCTTCTTATCGAAAAACGAACTCAAGAGGCTTTGGTTTTAGGTTAGGCTATAGATTTTCGAGCGAGCGCAGCGAGCGAGTAACGCGTAAACGTGTGTCACATACCAATGGTTTAGCACACAGGGACATTGAAATATTCACAACAGCCCGAGAAGCCGAAAGCCTTAATCGAATTGTATACTTACGTAAGGTTACACGTCATCCATATTTTTACGCAAATAGTTATAGTTCGACGTATACAGTGCAGCGTAACGACCAAGAGCGCAGGGAAATTTGGAAATAAAAGCAAATATATGTAAGGATATGTAAAGTATATGTATAGCATGGAAATTGAAAAGAAAGAAAAATACATTTAAGGTAATCTTAAGTATATGTGTAGCATGGAAATTGCAATCGTTGCTCGCTCGCTCCGCTCGCTCGTGAAAATATAGTCCTACCTCACAACAGATCCGGCGCGTTCGCAAATCTGAAGAAGATCGCCTTCTTATCGAAAAACGAACTCAAGAGGCTTTGGTTTTAGGTTAGGCTATAGATTTTCGAGCGAGCGCAGCGAGCGAGTAACGCGTAAACGTGTGTCACATACCAATGGTTTAGCACACAGGGACATTGAAATATTCACAACAGCCCGAGAAGCCGAAAGCCTTAATCGAATTGTATACTTACGTAAGGTTACACGTCATCCATATTTTTACGCAAATAGTTATAGTTCGACGTATACAGTGCAGCGTAACGACCAAGAGCACAGGGAAATTTGGAAATAAAAGCAAATATATGTAAGGATATGTAAAGTATATGTATAGCATGGAAATTGAAAAGAAAGAAAATACATTTAAGGTAATCTTAAGTATATGTGTAGCATGGAAATTGCAATCGTTGCTCGCTCGCTCCGCTCGCTCGTGAAAATATAGTCCTACCTCACAACAGATCCGGCGCGTTCGCAAATCTGAAGAAGATCGCCTTCTTATCGAAAAACGAACTCAAGAGGCTTTGGTTTTAGGTTAGGCTATAGATTTTCGAGCGAGCGCAGCGAGCGAGTAACGCGTAAACGTGTGTCACATACCAATGGTTTAGCACACAGGGACATTGAAATATTCACAACAGCCCGAGAAGCCGAAAGCCTTAATCGAATTGTATACTTACGTAAGGTTACACGTCATCCATATTTTTCGCAAATAGTTATAGTTCGACGTATACAGTGCAGCGTAACGACCAAGAGCACAGGGAAATTTGGAAATAAAAGCAAATATATGTAAGGATATGTAAAGTATATGTATAGCATGGAAATTGAAAAGAAAGAAAATACATTTAAGGTAATCTTAAGTATATGTGTAGCATGGAAATTGCAATCGTTGCTCGCTCGCTCCGCTCGCTCGTGAAAATATAGTCCTACCTCTCAACAGATCCGGCGCGTTCGCAAATCTGAAGAAGATCGCCTTCTTATCGAAAAACGAACTCAAGAGGCTTTGGTTTTAGGTTAGGCTATAGATTTTCGAGCGAGCGCAGCGAGCGAGTAACGCGTAAACGTGTGTCACATACCAATGGTTTAGCACACAGGGACATTGAAATATTCACAACAGCCCGAGAAGCCGAAAGCCTTAATCGAATTGTATACTTACGTAAGGTTACACGTCATCCATATTTTTACGCAAATAGTTATAGTTCGACGTATACAGTGCAGCGTAACGACCAAGAGCACAGGGAAATTTGGAAATAAAAGCAAATATATGTAAGGATATGTAAAGTATATGTATAGCATGGAAATTGAAAAGAAAGAAAATACATTTAAGGTAATCTTAAGTATATGTGTAGCATGGAAATTGCAATCGTTGCTCGCTCGCTCCGCTCGCTCGTGAAAATATAGTCCTACCTCACAACAGATCCGGCGCGTTCGCAAATCTGAAGAAGATCGCCTTCTTATCGAAAAACGAACTCAAGAGGCTTTGGTTTTAGGTTAGGCTATAGATTTTCGAGCGAGCGCAGCGAGCGAGTAACGCGTAAACGTGTGTCACATACCAATGGTTTAGCACACAGGGACATTGAAATATTCACAACAGCCCGAGAAGCCGAAAGCCTTAATCGAATTGTATACTTACGTAAGGTTACACGTCATCCATATTTTTACGCAAATAGTTATAGTTCGACGTATACAGTGCAGCGTAACGACCAAGAGCGCAGGGAAATTTGGAAATAAAAGCAAATATATGTAAGGATATGTAAAGTATATGTATAGCATGGAAATTGAAAAGAAAGAAAATACATTTAAGGTAATCTTAAGTATATGTGTAGCATGGAAATTGCAATCGTTGCTCGCTCGCTCCGCTCGCTCGTGAAAATATAGTCCTACCTCACAACACAGATCCGGCGCGTTCGCAAATCTGAAGAAGATCGCCTTCTTATCGAAAAACGAACTCAAGAGGCTTTGGTTTTAGGTTAGGCTATAGATTTTCGAGCGAGCGCAGCGAGCGAGTAACGCGTAAACGTGTGTCACATACCAATGGTTTAGCACACAGGGACATTGAAATATTCACAACAGCCCGAGAAGCCGAAAGCCTTAATCGAATTGTATACTTACGTAAGGTTACACGTCATCCATATTTTTACGCAAATAGTTATAGTTCGACGTATACAGTGCAGCGTAACGACCAAGAGCACAGGGAAATTTGGAAATAAAAGCAAATATATGTAAGGATATGTAAAGTATATGTATAGCATGGAAATTGAAAAGAAAGAAAAATACATTTAAGGTAATCTTAAGTATATGTGTAGCATGGAAATTGCAATCGTTGCTCGCTCGCTCCGCTCGCTCGTGAAAATATAGTCCTACCTCACAACAGATCCGGCGCGTTCGCAAATCTGAAGAAGATCGCCTTCTTATCGAAAAACGAACTCAAGAGGCTTTGGTTTTAGGTTAGGCTATAGATTTTCGAGCGAGCGCAGCGAGCGAGTAACGCGTAAACGTGTGTCACATACCAATGGTTTAGCACACAGGGACATTGAAATATTCACAACAGCCCGAGAAGCCGAAAGCCTTAATCGAATTGTATACTTACGTAAGGTTACACGTCATCCATATTTTTCGCAAATAGTTATAGTTCGACGTATACAGTGCAGCGTAACGACCAAGAGCGCAGGGAAATTTGGAAATAAAAGCAAATATATGTAAGGATATGTAAAGTATATGTATAGCATGGAAATTGAAAAGAAAGAAAATACATTTAAGGTAATCTTAAGTATATGTGTAGCATGGAAATTGCAATCGTTGCTCGCTCGCTCCGCTCGCTCGTGAAAATATAGTCCTACCTCCCCAACAGATCCGGCGCGTTCGCAAATCTGAAGAAGATCGCCTTCTTATCGAAAAACGAACTCAAGAGGCTTTGGTTTTAGGTTAGGCTATAGATTTTCGAGCGAGCGCAGCGAGCGAGTAACGCGTAAACGTGTGTCACATACCAATGGTTTAGCACACAGGGACATTGAAATATTCACAACAGCCCGAGAAGCCGAAAGCCTTAATCGAATTGTATACTTACGTAAGGTTACACGTCATCCATATTTTTACGCAAATAGTTATAGTTCGACGTATACAGTGCAGCGTAACGACCAAGAGCACAGGGAAATTTGGAAATAAAAGCAAATATATGTAAGGATATGTAAAGTATATGTATAGCATGGAAATTGAAAAGAAAGAAAATACATTTAAGGTAATCTTAAGTATATGTGTAGCATGGAAATTGCAATCGTTGCTCGCTCGCTCCGCTCGCTCGTGAAAATATAGTCCTACCTCACAACAGATCCGGCGCGTTCGCAAATCTGAAGAAGATCGCCTTCTTATCGAAAAACGAACTCAAGAGGCTTTGGTTTTAGGTTAGGCTATAGATTTTCGAGCGAGCGCAGCGAGCGAGTAACGCGTAAACGTGTGTCACATACCAATGGTTTAGCACACAGGGACATTGAAATATTCACAACAGCCCGAGAAGCCGAAAGCCTTAATCGAATTGTATACTTACGTAAGGTTACACGTCATCCATATTTTTACGCAAATAGTTATAGTTCGACGTATACAGTGCAGCGTAACGACCAAGAGCACAGGGAAATTTGGAAATAAAAGCAAATATATGTAAGGATATGTAAAGTATATGTATAGCATGGAAATTGAAAAGAAAGAAAATACATTTAAGGTAATCTTAAGTATATGTGTAGCATGGAAATTGCAATCGTTGCTCGCTCGCTCCGCTCGCTCGTGAAAATATAGTCCTACCTCTCAACAGATCCGGCGCGTTCGCAAATCTGAAGAAGATCGCCTTCTTATCGAAAAACGAACTCAAGAGGCTTTGGTTTTAGGTTAGGCTATAGATTTTCGAGCGAGCGCAGCGAGCGAGTAACGCGTAAACGTGTGTCACATACCAATGGTTTAGCACACAGGGACATTGAAATATTCACAACAGCCCGAGAAGCCGAAAGCCTTAATCGAATTGTATACTTACGTAAGGTTACACGTCATCCATATTTTTACGCAAATAGTTATAGTTCGACGTATACAGTGCAGCGTAACGACCAAGAGCGCAGGGAAATTTGGAAATAAAAGCAAATATATGTAAGGATATGTAAAGTATATGTATAGCATGGAAATTGAAAAGAAAGAAAATACATTTAAGGTAATCTTAAGTATATGTGTAGCATGGAAATTGCAATCGTTGCTCGCTCGCTCCGCTCGCTCGTGAAAATATAGTCCTACCTCACAACAGATCCGGCGCGTTCGCAAATCTGAAGAAGATCGCCTTCTTATCGAAAAACGAACTCAAGAGGCTTTGGTTTTAGGTTAGGCTATAGATTTTCGAGCGAGCGCAGCGAGCGAGTAACGCGTAAACGTGTGTCACATACCAATGGTTTAGCACACAGGGACATTGAAATATTCACAACAGCCCGAGAAGCCGAAAGCCTTAATCGAATTGTATACTTACGTAAGGTTACACGTCATCCATATTTTTACGCAAATAGTTATAGTTCGACGTATACAGTGCAGCGTAACGACCAAGAGCACAGGGAAATTTGGAAATAAAAGCAAATATATGTAAGGATATGTAAAGTATATGTATAGCATGGAAATTGAAAAGAAAGAAAATACATTTAAGGTAATCTTAAGTATATGTGTAGCATGGAAATTGCAATCGTTGCTCGCTCGCTCCGCTCGCTCGTGAAAATATAGTCCTACCTCACAACAGATCCGGCGCGTTCGCAAATCTGAAGAAGATCGCCTTCTTATCGAAAAACGAACTCAAGAGGCTTTGGTTTTAGGTTAGGCTATAGATTTTCGAGCGAGCGCAGCGAGCGAGTAACGCGTAAACGTGTGTCACATACCAATGGTTTAGCACACAGGGACATTGAAATATTCACAACAGCCCGAGAAGCCGAAAGCCTTAATCGAATTGTATACTTACGTAAGGTTACACGTCATCCATATTTTTACGCAAATAGTTATAGTTCGACGTATACAGTGCAGCGTAACGACCAAGAGCACAGGGAAATTTGGAAATAAAAGCAAATATATGTAAGGATATGTAAAGTATATGTATAGCATGGAAATTGAAAAGAAAGAAAATACATTTAAGGTAATCTTAAGTATATGTGTAGCATGGAAATTGCAATCGTTGCTCGCTCGCTCCGCTCGCTCGTGAAAATATAGTCCTACCTCTCAACAGATCCGGCGCGTTCGCAAATCTGAAGAAGATCGCCTTCTTATCGAAAAACGAACTCAAGAGGCTTTGGTTTTAGGTTAGGCTATAGATTTTCGAGCGAGCGCAGCGAGCGAGTAACGCGTAAACGTGTGTCACATACCAATGGTTTAGCACACAGGGACATTGAAATATTCACAACAGCCCGAGAAGCCGAAAGCCTTAATCGAATTGTATACTTACGTAAGGTTACACGTCATCCATATTTTTACGCAAATAGTTATAGTTCGACGTATACAGTGCAGCGTAACGACCAAGAGCACAGGGAAATTTGGAAATAAAAGCAAATATATGTAAGGATATGTAAAGTATATGTATAGCATGGAAATTGAAAAGAAAGAAAAATACATTTAAGGTAATCTTAAGTATATGTGTAGCATGGAAATTGCAATCGTTGCTCGCTCGCTCCGCTCGCTCGTGAAAATATAGTCCTACCTCACAACAGATCCGGCGCGTTCGCAAATCTGAAGAAGATCGCCTTCTTATCGAAAAACGAACTCAAGAGGCTTTGGTTTTAGGTTAGGCTATAGATTTTCGAGCGAGCGCAGCGAGCGAGTAACGCGTAAACGTCGTGTCACATACCAATGGTTTAGCACACAGGGACATTGAAATATTCACAACAGCCCGAGAAGCCGAAAGCCTTAATCGAATTGTATACTTACGTAAGGTTACACGTCATCCATATTTTTACGCAAATAGTTATAGTTCGACGTATACAGTGCAGCGTAACGACCAAGAGCACAGGGAAATTTGGAAATAAAAGCAAATATATGTAAGGATATGTAAAGTATATGTATAGCATGGAAATTGAAAAGAAAGAAAATACATTTAAGGTAATCTTAAGTATATGTGTAGCATGGAAATTGCAATCGTTGCTCGCTCGCTCCGCTCGCTCGTGAAAATATAGTCCTACCTCACAACAGATCCGGCGCGTTCGCAAATCTGAAGAAGATCGCCTTCTTATCGAAAAAACGAACTCAAGAGGCTTTGGTTTTAGGTTAGGCTATAGATTTTCGAGCGAGCGCAGCGAGCGAGTAACGCGTAAACGTCTGTCACATACCAATGGTTTAGCACACAGGGACATTGAAATATTCACAACAGCCCGAGAAGCCGAAAGCCTTAATCGAATTGTATACTTACGTAAGGTTACACGTCATCCATATTTTTCGCAAATAGTTATAGTTCGACGTATACAGTGCAGCGTAACGACCAAGAGCACAGGGAAATTTGGAAATAAAAGCAAATATATGTAAGGATATGTAAAGTATATGTATAGCATGGAAATTGAAAAGAAAGAAAAAAACATTTAAGGTAATCTTAAGTATATGTGTAGCATGGAAATTGCAATCGTTGCTCGCTCGCTCCGCTCGCTCGTGAAAATATAGTCCTACCTCACAACAGATCCGGCGCGTTCGCAAATCTGAAGAAGATCGCCTTCTTATCGAAAAACGAACTCAAGAGGCTTTGGTTTTAGGTTAGGCTATAGATTTTCGAGCGAGCGCAGCGAGCGAGTAACGCGTAAACGTGTGTCACATACCAATGGTTTAGCACACAGGGACATTGAAATATTCACAACAGCCCGAGAAGCCGAAAGCCTTAATCGAATTGTATACTTACGTAAGGTTACACGTCATCCATATTTTTACGCAAATAGTTATAGTTCGACGTATACAGTGCAGCGTAACGACCAAGAGCACAGGGAAATTTGGAAATAAAAGCAAATATATGTAAGGATATGTAAAGTATATATATAGCATGGAAATTGAAAAGAAAGAAAAAACATTTAAGGTAATCTTAAGTATATGTGTAGCATGGAAATTGCAATCGTTGCTCGCTCGCTCCGCTCGCTCGTGAAAATATAGTCCTACCTCACAACAGATCCGGCGCGTTCGCAAATCTGAAGAAGATCGCCTTCTTATCGAAAAACGAACTCAAGAGGCTTTGGTTTTAGGTTAGGCTATAGATTTTCGAGCGAGCGCAGCGAGCGAGTAACGCGTAAACGTGTGTCACATACCAATGGTTTAGCACACAGGGACATTGAAATATTCACAACAGCCCGAGAAGCCGAAAGCCTTAATCGAATTGTATACTTACGTAAGGTTACACGTCATCCATATTTTTACGCAAATAGTTATAGTTCGACGTATACAGTGCAGCGTAACGACCAAGAGCACAGGGAAATTTGGAAATAAAAGCAAATATATGTAAGGATATGTAAAGTATATGTATAGCATGGAAATTGAAAAGAAAGAAAATACATTTAAGGTAATCTTAAGTATATGTGTAGCATGGAAATTGCAATCGTTGCTCGCTCGCTCCGCTCGCTCGTGAAAATATAGTCCTACCTCACAACAGATCCGGCGCGTTCGCAAATCTGAAGAAGATCGCCTTCTTATCGAAAAACGAACTCAAGAGGCTTTGGTTTTAGGTTAGGCTATAGATTTTCGAGCGAGCGCAGCGAGCGAGTAACGCGTAAACGTGTGTCACATACCAATGGTTTAGCACACAGGGACATTGAAATATTCACAACAGCCCGAGAAGCCGAAAGCCTTAATCGAATTGTATACTTACGTAAGGTTACACGTCATCCATATTTTTACGCAAATAGTTATAGTTCGACGTATACAGTGCAGCGTAACGACCAAGAGCACAGGGAAATTTGGAAATAAAAGCAAATATATGTAAGGATATGTAAAGTATATGTATAGCATGGAAATTGAAAAGAAAGAAAATACATTTAAGGTAATCTTAAGTATATGTGTAGCATGGAAATTGCAATCGTTGCTCGCTCGCTCCGCTCGCTCGTGAAAATATAGTCCTACCTCCTCACAACAGATCCGGCGCGTTCGCAAATCTGAAGAAGATCGCCTTCTTATCGAAAAACGAACTCAAGAGGCTTTGGTTTTAGGTTAGGCTATAGATTTTCGAGCGAGCGCAGCGAGCGAGTAACGCGTAAACGTGTGTCACATACCAATGGTTTAGCACACAGGGACATTGAAATATTCACAACAGCCCGAGAAGCCGAAAGCCTTAATCGAATTGTATACTTACGTAAGGTTACACGTCATCCATATTTTTACGCAAATAGTTATAGTTCGACGTATACAGTGCAGCGTAACGACCAAGAGCACAGGGAAATTTGGAAATAAAAGCAAATATATGTAAGGATATGTAAAGTATATATATATAGCATGGAAATTGAAAAGAAAGAAAATACATTTAAGGTAATCTTAAGTATATGTGTAGCATGGAAATTGCAATCGTTGCTCGCTCGCTCCGCTCGCTCGTGAAAATATAGTCCTACCTCACAACAGATCCGGCGCGTTCGCAAATCTGAAGAAGATCGCCTTCTTATCGAAAAACGAACTCAAGAGGCTTTGGTTTTAGGTTAGGCTATAGATTTTCGAGCGAGCGCAGCGAGCGAGTAACGCGTAAACGTGTGTCACATACCAATGGTTTAGCACACAGGGACATTGAAATATTCACAACAGCCCGAGAAGCCGAAAGCCTTAATCGAATTGTATACTTACGTAAGGTTACACGTCATCCATATTTTTACGCAAATAGTTATAGTTCGACGTATACAGTGCAGCGTAACGACCAAGAGCACGCAGGGAAATTTGGAAATAAAAGCAAATATATGTAAGGATATGTAAAGTATATGTATAGCATGGAAATTGAAAAGAAAGAAAAATACATTTAAGGTAATCTTAAGTATATGTGTAGCATGGAAATTGCAATCGTTGCTCGCTCGCTCCGCTCGCTCGTGAAAATATAGTCCTACCTCACAACAGATCCGGCGCGTTCGCAAATCTGAAGAAGATCGCCTTCTTATCGAAAAACGAACTCAAGAGGCTTTGGTTTTAGGTTAGGCTATAGATTTTCGAGCGAGCGCAGCGAGCGAGTAACGCGTAAACGTGTG
Source organism: Bombus balteatus (assembly GCA_019201815.1). Classification (NCBI taxonomy): domain Eukaryota; kingdom Metazoa; phylum Arthropoda; class Insecta; order Hymenoptera; family Apidae; genus Bombus; species Bombus balteatus. The sequence goes on along the minus strand of JAFJHM010000006.1, from coordinate 3,619 downwards.
TCACATACCAATGGTTTAGCACACAGGGACATTGAAATATTCACAACAGCCCGAGAAGCCGAAAGCCTTAATCGAATTGTATACTTACGTAAGGTTACACGTCATCCATATTTTTACGCAAATAGTTATAGTTCGACGTATACAGTGCAGCGTAACGACCAAGAGCGCAGGGAAATTTGGAAATAAAAGCAAATATATGTAAGGATATGTAAAGTATATGTATAGCATGGAAATTGAAAAGAAAGAAAATACATTTAAGGTAATCTTAAGTATATGTGTAGCATGGAAATTGCAATCGTTGCTCGCTCGCTCCGCTCGCTCGTGAAAATATAGTCCTACCTCTCAACAGATCCGGCGCGTTCGCAAATCTGAAGAAGATCGCCTTCTTATCGAAAAACGAACTCAAGAGGCTTTGGTTTTAGGTTAGGCTATAGATTTTCGAGCGAGCGCAGCGAGCGAGTAACGCGTAAACGTGTGCACATACCAATGGTTTAGCACACAGGGACATTGAAATATTCACAACAGCCCGAGAAGCCGAAAGCCTTAATCGAATTGTATACTTACGTAAGGTTACACGTCATCCATATTTTTACGCAAATAGTTATAGTTCGACGTATACAGTGCAGCGTAACGACCAAGAGCGCAGGGAAATTTGGAAATAAAAGCAAATATATGTAAGGATATGTAAAGTATATGTATAGCATGGAAATTGAAAAGAAAGAAAAATACATTTAAGGTAATCTTAAGTATATGTGTAGCATGGAAATTGCAATCGTTGCTCGCTCGCTCCGCTCGCTCGTGAAAATATAGTCCTACCTCACAACAGATCCGGCGCGTTCGCAAATCTGAAGAAGATCGCCTTCTTATCGAAAAACGAACTCAAGAGGCTTTGGTTTTAGGTTAGGCTATAGATTTTCGAGCGAGCGCAGCGAGCGAGTAACGCGTAAACGTGTGTCACATACCAATGGTTTAGCACACAGGGACATTGAAATATTCACAACAGCCCGAGAAGCCGAAAGCCTTAATCGAATTGTATACTTACGTAAGGTTACACGTCATCCATATTTTTACGCAAATAGTTATAGTTCGACGTATACAGTGCAGCGTAACGACCAAGAGCACAGGGAAATTTGGAAATAAAAGCAAATATATGTAAGGATATGTAAAGTATATGTATAGCATGGAAATTGAAAAGAAAGAAAATACATTTAAGGTAATCTTAAGTATATGTGTAGCATGGAAATTGCAATCGTTGCTCGCTCGCTCCGCTCGCTCGTGAAAATATAGTCCTACCTCCACAACAGATCCGGCGCGTTCGCAAATCTGAAGAAGATCGCCTTCTTATCGAAAAACGAACTCAAGAGGCTTTGGTTTTAGGTTAGGCTATAGATTTTCGAGCGAGCGCAGCGAGCGAGTAACGCGTAAACGTGTGTCACATACCAATGGTTTAGCACACAGGGACATTGAAATATTCACAACAGCCCGAGAAGCCGAAAGCCTTAATCGAATTGTATACTTACGTAAGGTTACACGTCATCCATATTTTTACGCAAATAGTTATAGTTCGACGTATACAGTGCAGCGTAACGACCAAGAGCGCAGGGAAATTTGGAAATAAAAGCAAATATATGTAAGGATATGTAAAGTATATATATAGCATGGAAATTGAAAAGAAAGAAAAAACATTTAAGGTAATCTTAAGTATATGTGTAGCATGGAAATTGCAATCGTTGCTCGCTCGCTCCGCTCGCTCGTGAAAATATAGTCCTACCTCACAACAGATCCGGCGCGTTCGCAAATCTGAAGAAGATCGCCTTCTTATCGAAAAACGAACTCAAGAGGCTTTGGTTTTAGGTTAGGCTATAGATTTTCGAGCGAGCGCAGCGAGCGAGTAACGCGTAAACGTGTGTCACATACCAATGGTTTAGCACACAGGGACATTGAAATATTCACAACAGCCCGAGAAGCCGAAAGCCTTAATCGAATTGTATACTTACGTAAGGTTACACGTCATCCATATTTTTACGCAAATAGTTATAGTTCGACGTATACAGTGCAGCGTAACGACCAAGAGCGCAGGGAAATTTGGAAATAAAAGCAAATATATGTAAGGATATGTAAAGTATATGTATAGCATGGAAATTGAAAAGAAAGAAAAATACATTTAAGGTAATCTTAAGTATATGTGTAGCATGGAAATTGCAATCGTTGCTCGCTCGCTCCGCTCGCTCGTGAAAATATAGTCCTACCTCTCAACAGATCCGGCGCGTTCGCAAATCTGAAGAAGATCGCCTTCTTATCGAAAAACGAACTCAAGAGGCTTTGGTTTTAGGTTAGGCTATAGATTTTCGAGCGAGCGCAGCGAGCGAGTAACGCGTAAACGTGTGTCACATACCAATGGTTTAGCACACAGGGACATTGAAATATTCACAACAGCCCGAGAAGCCGAAAGCCTTAATCGAATTGTATACTTACGTAAGGTTACACGTCATCCATATTTTTACGCAAATAGTTATAGTTCGACGTATACAGTGCAGCGTAACGACCAAAGAGCACAGGGAAATTTGGAAATAAAAGCAAATATATGTAAGGATATGTAAAGTATATGTATAGCATGGAAATTGAAAAGAAAGAAAATACATTTAAGGTAATCTTAAGTATATGTGTAGCATGGAAATTGCAATCGTTGCTCGCTCGCTCCGCTCGCTCGTGAAAATATAGTCCTACCTCTCAACAGATCCGGCGCGTTCGCAAATCTGAAGAAGATCGCCTTCTTATCGAAAAACGAACTCAAGAGGCTTTGGTTTTAGGTTAGGCTATAGATTTTCGAGCGAGCGCAGCGAGCGAGTAACGCGTAAACGTGTGTCACATACCAATGGTTTAGCACACAGGGACATTGAAATATTCACAACAGCCCGAGAAGCCGAAAGCCTTAATCGAATTGTATACTTACGTAAGGTTACACGTCATCCATATTTTTACGCAAATAGTTATAGTTCGACGTATACAGTGCAGCGTAACGACCAAGAGCGCAGGGAAATTTGGAAATAAAAGCAAATATATGTAAGGATATGTAAAGTATATGTATAGCATGGAAATTGAAAAGAAAGAAAATACATTTAAGGTAATCTTAAGTATATGTGTAGCATGGAAATTGCAATCGTTGCTCGCTCGCTCCGCTCGCTCGTGAAAATATAGTCCTACCTCACAACAGATCCGGCGCGTTCGCAAATCTGAAGAAGATCGCCTTCTTATCGAAAAACGAACTCAAGAGGCTTTGGTTTTAGGTTAGGCTATAGATTTTCGAGCGAGCGCAGCGAGCGAGTAACGCGTAAACGTGTGTCACATACCAATGGTTTAGCACACAGGGACATTGAAATATTCACAACAGCCCGAGAAGCCGAAAGCCTTAATCGAATTGTATACTTACGTAAGGTTACACGTCATCCATATTTTTACGCAAATAGTTATAGTTCGACGTATACAGTGCAGCGTAACGACCAAGAGCACAGGGAAATTTGGAAATAAAAGCAAATATATGTAAGGATATGTAAAGTATATGTATAGCATGGAAATTGAAAAGAAAGAAAAATACATTTAAGGTAATCTTAAGTATATG
>JAFJHM010000210.1:0-22954 GCA_019201815.1 Bombus balteatus | reverse complement strand
TTGATATCCCTCTGTCAACTGATCTCTGGATCCAGCATGTACTTCCTTCTGATCTGACTCTCGACCTTCTCGCACGTGGTCTCTGGCCGGCTTTGCTCCTTCTTAGCACACTAGCACTATCACCCAGACTGAATGATCCCACTGAGTATCGGCCTCGAAGACCTATATGATCACGTCCGAACAAACTGCAATTGTGAGCCGGTTGACGGAGGAAAGGAGTATTTCAAGACGTTCTTCGGTCCCACTCCATAACTATTTACTTTCGTAAGAGGGAAAACAATAGTTATGGGCGTCTGATTTCCCCCATTAGCCGACAGCCGATTGCTTAAAATGAGGGGGGATGATAATGATTTTCTTCATTCACCGAGTGGTTTACGACACTCTTGAGCCTTCAGGTATTTTCTGGCCTACACCCTTCTTAGACCCCATTCAGCAGTGTCATAAACCCTTACCTTTCCAATTGTCTTGAACGATTACCGTTCAAATATTGAGGAAGTTAATATATTTGCATATTCATAAAACTAGGATTCAGCATTAAGAAAATTTCTTATTCTTGTAAGGGCACATGAGTTAAACGCTAAAGGTATTTCACTTAAGCCACTTCAGAAAAGCAGGTACATGAGCGTCGTCACGTGGACAATAGAAATTCAACTTTTAGAATGGTGATATCTTAGGAATGATGATTCTTAGGAAAAAAAGTATAAGAAACATTTTTGTAGATAATTTTATGATCTACAATTTTTGTCTGATCTATATTTTCGATAAAACTTACCGTTTTTAAGAAAAATTTAAAAAATCCGAAAATTTTGACTTTGACCTTGAATAACTTTTGTAGCCCGCATGGAATCGATAGGGATTTTTAGCACTTTATTTCTACAAGTGTACCCAAGGTCTCTACCAAAATTTAGCTCTGTCGGAATTTTTGTTATTTGAAATGTCTATTTTGATTGGACTAATAAAACAAGCATGGCATTTAAATTCACATGTTTCAAGCACCAAGGTTTGTTATTCTTTCCAATTACCAATACAAGAAGTTCATAAGTTCCGGAGGCATTCGCACATGCAACAGTCGTAATTGTATCTTTACTGACCTTATGACCCGGTGCTGAGTGTTCTTATTGACAAAGTAAGGTTTTTCGCAGGAATAATTTCCATAATAATCCTATTTCATCTTCATTATAGACATTTTCCGACATATAATTTTCTCGTTTTAATAATCCTGTAAATTATTTTTTTCAAATTTCAGCCGCAAATTTATTTGACGATAATTTTTCGCCCAATTTATTCGATTCACCAACACTGTTACGTGTTTTAAAATTCGCTGATCAGCCCAATGATACTTTAAAGTTAGAATCGCCATTCAATCTTGCATTACACTGTAAAACCTGCTCGCTTAATGTAGGGCCAGATAATAGGCTTTCCATTGTCACGCTTTTAACAAAACCATTCATACACTGCCATATCAAGAATTTTGTTATTAGCAGTTTTCATACATTTTTGTGTACATCTTACATGAGCTCTCGCTATGATTCACAATTTCGCACTCTCTTTTTTTTGTATCACAAACAGTTGATTTTCCAATAGCGTAAGATATTGGTGTTTCAGTTACGGTTTCATCATTATCTAATTGATTAATTATTCCACGTTTTATTCGAATAGATAAGGCTATGTATTACGATTTGAAGATATGTTAGTACATAGCGTCATAGTCGACTAATCGAAATGTTAATACATTCAAATTAGTAATATTCAAATTCATATCTGTCGTGCATAAACCGCAGTTCGAATAATCATATTAAAATAAAGTTAAACGGAGATGCGATGTAGCATTTGGAATAAGCGAGTTTGAGCGAGGATTTGTAGACTCCGCTATTTGCGACTCAAGCATATTTGTTTCATTGCAGTTCATATTAGATGATCCAAATAGTGCAGAACAAATCCTGTTATGGTAGAATTTCCAAACATCCTCGCCAAGATTTTGCAGGCGTATTCGAATTCATTATATACACGAGACAGCAACTTTGATGATACAAGAGGTACAATAGATTGAAAATTAAGTAAAACTTTGAAGTTCGACAACAGTGAAAATTGAGGATACATAATGTACAACCAGTTACGCATTGCTGCATGTTTAATACCGCGACATGTTGAAGATGTTACCTTTGCCGAGTGACCTGCAAGGACTTCGATAATATCGATTTGACCATGAAACAAAATATCGAGGACGAATCAAAATTGAGATTTGGAATTTCGCCATTACACGAGTAGATAAAATATTTCGAATGCTTACTGCATCTATCTTATAGCCAGTGGCTAGTTCGAGGTAACACACCAAGAGGATAGTAGCGGAGAATAAGTAAAGAATACAAAAATCTTTCGGAATTGAGACGAGTTTGCTTGTAGATAAATCTGAATCCAGGATTTGGTAGAAATAATGATGGAAATATTGCTCGCTAATTTTTCACGTAATCTTCATGATGAGCATCCACCTAATAAAAATAGATTTTTTTCACACACACTGCTTAGAGACTGCGAAGAAATTTATGAAGCTATGTGGATGATATAACCTGCCAACGGCTGTACATAAAATATTGATTCCAATTGGATAACTGGGAGAAGAAGCACGAGAAAAGCACAAGAAAACCGCAACAAAGATAAAGAAAACGATAAAAGATATTTTCCATAATTTGCTTGTATCCTTGAATCGATATAATGTAAGCAGTATAAGAGGAATATAACCTACAAAGGCAAAAAGATATCCCAAAGATGTCATTCAGTTTTTTGATATAATACTTGGCATCCTCAATTTGACAAATTTGCCAAAAATCATCTAAAATTGATTTTGCAGGAGGAGGATGAGAATGAGAACAACAAGAAGAAGAATTAACATCATATAGTAAACATTAAGAAACTATTAAATATACATCAGAATGTATTTTACATTTTTATGCTTGTAGGTAATTATCAACGTTTCTATTTTTTATATTTTATCAAAATTATTTTTATACCTAATATTTAACATTAAAAAATATATTATTATTGTTATTTTAGAATCATATCTGCAATTTATTCCAACAATCTATCTTAGATTTAAAGATACTACTTTCGACCAGGATTTCGACAAAATTTCCCACTATGAGACGGGTCGACTAAAGGGCCGATTAGCAAGATATTTTAGTAAGTCGCTTAGTGTGTGAAGGCGAAAATATGGTTGACTAGGTTTGTCGACGGTCGACTAGTCGACTCGACCAGTTCTAGACGACCGATTTAGTCGACTCGCCTGTAACCGCTCTATTAGGCGAGAACATAAAGCTATAGCGGCACTAGGCCGCAAAGAACAATTCTCTTTTCAACGGTTTCTTCGGTATACAGTATACCATCGCTGGAAGACTATTTATGAAAGACCGACGAAACATATACAATGTCGTGATAAAGTGTAAGTGTCGACAGGCCTAATGGGCCATCGATATCCCTTTAGTCCTTCCATCAAATACTCGGAAGAAGGCGTACGTGATCACGATCGCAGACGGCAACGAACACGTGCGTAGTAGGGATATCGAAAGATGACAAAGAGAAGAAAGTGGATTAACAGATGAGTTGTCAGCAAGCAGTCGTCAGTAGGAATCGCGAGTTAATAAACAAACTGTTGAATAAAACACCGAGTATTCATTTGGCACCTTTCGCGTTCTATACCTCAGAACGATTTGGTTGTCGTTGAAACGCTTTAAATTTGAGACCACAATCGAGGATCGCTGAGACAGATTCTGGTCTCACATGTAGCTCATATTTACTTACTATGTAGCTCAACTTTTTTTTTTTTTTAAATAACTGGTATTTAAAATCGCATTCAACTACCAAAGTTATCAGCGAATTATAATGAAGTTGTTCACGTTCTTACACACATCGAGGCCCTTCTTTTATTCCATTCGGTAATTTTCACTTTTATTTTATTAAATACTTTCTTCCAAGTCGTACTTTGCTAATTTGTTAACGGTCACTTTCTAGAAATTGTAGTTGTTGTCAGCTAGTATCTGATTTTGGATCGTTCTGCTGTGAATACGTCGAATGTAAGAATAAGGAACAAAGAAAGCAATTAAAAAACAACAAGGTACATAACAAAATTTATATTTAGACAGATCAGTTCAATAGACTCATTTAACTCTTATACCAACGGTCAAAGAAGAAATTGGTAGGTACGCAGAAAAATACAAGAGAAGAACGGCAACACATCCAAACCAGCTGACAGCTGAAACGAGCAAAATTCTCATAGAAAGAAGACTAAAAAGAAAACGCCCCACTGACCTCACTAAAGAAATAAGATAGTCAAACTCGAAGATGGTGTCCCGTTGGGGGTAATCACCCACATGTTATTTAGCAATTGAGTTAGAAAAATTTACCAAATATCCAGCTGGACAAAATGTAAAGTACAAATTAAATAATAAAAAAAAAAAGAAAATAAAATTTAACTCTTGTACTGCAGTGTTTGGGTTCGCTCGTACTACTCGGCAAACAGCGAATGTTATTTGTGTTAGAACGATAAGAAGCCGAACGTATTTCCAAACTAAACGACGGATTTAACATGAGTAATCAGTATTCAGCTCATAGATGGCTCGTAACATTTGGTTCTAGCAGTAAACGTTCATGTTACACTGTTGCCATTCTTAAGCCGGGTACACATTTGTTACTTAATCTTGTTACGGACACTCGTTGCTGTTGTCACACGCTCAAGAAGACCACCCGCTCAGAAACAGTAATAGGGTAGGCTAAACACACTGCATACTACAGCCATCGAAACAATAACTAAATAGTAACGGAATAGGCGCCTCTGAGATACACCAGACGACAACCCCTCCAGAGGGACTAAAACCTCAGTATAAAAACCCTCCAAAATAAGCACTCGCCCCAGTCTGTTAAAACATCTTGAATCAGTCTCTTGTAATACTTTGAATCATTCTGTAACACTTTGAACCGTCACTCGGATGGATTTGCGTAATAAATTCTATTATCATATACAAAGTTCAATTTCTTCACCTTATTCGTGGAACGTTCGAACTGCGACGCGAGGAGATCATCGGCGATCTATCGGTTTCGTGACTTCTTGTGTCTCCGACGTGACACTCTCTTTAATACGTAGTAGTTCCTGGTAACGCAGTTCTATGCAGAGACAATTTACTTAAGCCGAGAACACATTTGTCACAACAGCTTGTCTTGTTACCGCAATCTGTTACCTAACCAATGGTAACAAATGTGGTCGGTGTCTTGTTACTGTATACCGTGACTCGTTACTTGATTCTATTGTTCTGACGATATTTTGCAAAAGTTGCGTACCGAGATCTGTTATTTTTATCAAAAAACAGCATACAGATTTTCTGGTCACTCGGACATTTTTGCACCCCTATACTCCATCAGGTAACCTCGCCTTTCAAACCACCTCCGATAATAACAGCAAATCAAAAAGTTTGCACGTCGACCACCAACAATAGCTATCAAACAACAACAAATTTCTACGTAACTGGAGAAATACAAAAAATGATCGTGAACGGATTCGACCGCACAGATTAAAATTCTCTCCAAACTATCATATTGACATAAATAATTAATATTATAATGACGAAGAAATTTTCTATCGTAAAACATTGTTCATACGTTTGTTTGCTAATGTTTGGCAGAAACCCAAAATTTAACGATTTTACTTAAATGTTCTACAAACCTTGCAACAAATTTTTTTGTTCAATACTAATAACTTTTTAACATAAATAGGATAATAACGTTTTATAGGGAATGCCATGACAGGTCGATGAATGTATTAAAAAGTGTATAGATCCATTTGAAAAAATAAAGTTGATCTTTTTTCTTTTCCCCAACAATTTTTACACTTCCATGAAGAAACGGCATGTTGTTTTACAGTGATTTCGACAAACAACATGTATTTTCAAATTTTCTACTTTCATCGCCTTTGCTTGCCTTAATTGCAAATATGGTGTCATAAATCTCACCCCTCGAAGATTGTATCCTGCTGGGGGTAGCCATCCACATGTTATTTAGCAATTAAGTTAGAAAAATTTACCAAATGTCCAGCTGGACAAATTGTAAAGTACAAATTAAATAATAAAAAAAAAATCTCACCACTTCACGAATAGCAACGACTTTATCTACCACTGTTTGTTACTCGTCATTCGAATAAAATTTGCATCTTTTTAAGTTAGGGTGTTTGGTAATTACACATTAATGGGTACACACTATTTTTCAGACAGTTGAAAAATAGTTAAAACACGGAGAAATGTTTTGGAATGATTGAAAAACATAAATAAAATCATTAAATTTTCGGTTTCTGTCAAATATTAGCAATTAGACATATGTATACATTTTCATCGGTATAATGTTATGTCTTTAATATTAATCGTGTACTTGTTGTTTATTCGTGATGCGATATGCTCTCGTGTGGATGATGCTATGGTTATCCTAGCCAGACGTTCAACCTCGAATCAAGAGTGAAGAGGTACCTGATTATCTTCTTTGGAGCAGGTCACTTTTCCGACATTCAGCTGAATAGGCGAACCAAGTAGCGAGTCACGATATGCAGCAGCAGAACATCGTCTTACCATGACCTATTGACTAGATAACAGGTCGCGATAAAAGAAAACAAGGTATAGTAAGAAATGTGTACTCGAATTTATAAATAAATTATTAAATAAAAATAAAATAAATTAAATTTATAAACAGTAACAAGATTAAGTAACAAATGTGTATAACAAATTAATATATCTATAAATATTCTCAGTATCCATCACTTACACCATGAGTTTACACTTTTTGGGAACTTTTGTACTTGCATTTAAAATGTCATTGACGGCTTTCATTAAGTGTTTCTCCAAATTGGCTCAAGTTTACAAAGCTTCTAAAATGCATTTATATCTTTATCTACAGTTACAATTTCGTGTCATTTGTTAGTATTTAATGCAAAAATATACAGACACTCGTAACTCGTTAACGTAACTTATCATCGAACATGGTTAAATAATCTTTTTACGGATACAAAACATCAGTGTATATACATACTTTTCTAAAATTAAAATTATACTTTACAAAATTTACAATGAATTTTCTCTGTACCGTGGATGATAAGGATGACAAACGAGGTCAATACCGATCGCGATGTACCAGGCAAACGAGCGAACGAGACAATAACACATCGCTCTTCACGATAACTATTGCTAGAAAAATGCTTAGATAGTATGCAACCCGATACATTCGGCCGTATAAACTACGATAATTTCAGGATCCCGACACATGTTATATTTCCGGAGGTCCGCCAGATTCCGCTTGGTTTATATCAACAGAAACTGAAATTCGGGAGTCCCGGGACTTTCGGTAACCGCGTATTCCTGATAGAAGTATAATTAGACGAGAACACAGAGCGGTTTGGTTGTCGCCAAAGAGCTTTTTTGGCGTCACAATAAAGACAAGATGAGAAGATCCGACGATTTCACAATCCTGCATCCTCACGCAGCTTCGAAGCAAGCAAGAGCACCCGCTTCTGTGCACTCCCTCGTGTAGCTCAATATTTTTGTTATTAATTGTTTATTAGAGTGCTTACATCAAATGTAATTACCATGTAATTATTCGCATTCTTATAAACATAGTCTCCTCTTCCTATTTTGTTCGGTAATTTTCACTTTGAACGTATTAAACATTTCCTTTGTCGTGAATGCGTTAAATATAAAAATAACGAGCAAGGAAAGTAATTGAGAAGCAGCAAGACACCCCACAGAGTTCATATTTAGGAAGGCCAGTTTAAAATTATAGAAATTTATTTATTCCTCGTACTGCAATGTTTGGGTCCGTTCGAAACCGAATACGTTACGACCAAACCTTGCTAGTTTGCAAGCGATTAATTTATGCGGTAGCCTAGTTGTTTATGTTAGAGCGGCGAGCAGCCGAACGTACGCATTTAGCATCAGTGTTATATAATCTGACAATGTTTGACCTAGACACCATTTCCTGTGTAATTGATCGAACCGTCCACATTTCGAGGCTATAGCCATGATTTATATCATTTTGTTCGCAAGAATCTTAACAACCGCACTAAAAACTCTTAAGTTAAATTGTAGGAAAACTCCTAGTTACGTTACAACAAGCATTTTTTACAATCTCACATATGCACACTGCACACGGGGCTCTAATCCGAAGCATCAGTGGAACACCGAAACTTGCCGAATCCTCGTCTATATGTGCTATAAAGAAAAAGTTAGAGTTGGCTTTGTGTCAGGACAACATATCCTGCCGCCGCAAGGCGACCGATAATCAAACAATAAACACTATTGATACAACGCATACGCTGCTACAGACGCAGAATTATAGACAGAATTCATTGTAGTGGTACCGATACTTTTTGGAGAATATCTTGTAAACTAAGATCGCCGGTTATATAAAGAAAATTATAAAATAGAGTATAAAAGAGAGTTATCCAGACTGATAAACTCTGTGATATATTTCAAAATCGTCGAAATCGGAGAGGAGGTAACTCACCGAAATTTGTCATCACAAAATAAAAAATATGAAACTTTATATCTCTTATTTCGGCGACTTATTAATAATTGCGTCATCGCCGAAACAGATCACTCATCATCGGCAACTGCTCCGAGCAATCGGTTCCATGGACTAGTGGTAGTATATGGTTATCAGGGATATGATCCCGCGATATAAACAATTTCCGCTGTTGTCTATGATGGGTATCGACGATGTAAATTATTAATAAATCGCGGAAACAAAAAAAATAAAGTGTTTTATTCTGTATTTCGATGTTATAAGGCCATTTTAGTTGGATCGTTGCGATTCTTACGACCAAAATGATACCCAACATGGCTGTATTCCCCAGAGGCGGACGATTCAGTCAACTGCGCGGAAGGCGATGCTGTATTCGCTCGAACATAACATTTCGAGATTACGATGAATACTGATACCAAATGCATCGTTCAGAGGTACGTTTGGCTTATTATCGCTCCAACATAAATAAAAACAACTTCTATCGATTGCCGATATAATGGCATTCGGTCGCAGCGTACTTTTTTTTTTTTTTTTTTGTGAACGTGGAGGAAATCCGGGCGGACACCAGGCCGTTTCTGGGGGGAAACGGCGTGGTAATGCCGGACTCCAACCGGCTAAAACCTCCACGATGTCCGTCCCGGCTGCGATCGAGAGAGGCCTGGGAACTGGTGCGAGCGACACACCGCTCCCCCCACGCCTAAAAAGCGTCCCCTTAAAGGAGCGGTATGCGGTCACGTCACACCGCGCTCCGTCACCGTGGCCGCCGTGCAAGGCAGTCCGGTTAACCCTACCGGACCGCTTGGCGGTCCCGAGGCACCGATCTGCCAGCGCCTAAGTTTGGCCCCCACCGGAGGGCGCGGTGAGCCTAGTGCGTCGGGTCGCAGCGTACTGGGATTTAAAAGAACCCAAACATGCGTGGGTTAAATTAATTTCCATTCTTTTTAACAGGTCTGTCTAAATATGAATTCTGTAAGTTGTCTTGCTATACCTCACTTGTTTTCCTTGTTCTTCATTCTTACATTTTTTTTTTTTTTTTTTATTATTTTAATTTTACAATTTGTCCAGAGGGACATTTGGTAAAAATTTTTACATTTGATGTATTCACAGCACAGCGATTCAAAATCACATTCATAATCAGGTAATAGCTGTCAATTTGTAGAAAGTCACTGTTAACAAATTTGAAGATGCAACGTAAAAGAAAATCTTCAATACGTTAAAAAGGAAAAATATCGAACGAAATAGAAAAGGAATTGTGACGTTTGTAAAAATACGAATAATTACATTGGAATTACATTTCACGTAAACACATCGAGCTACATGAGGAAGTGCATAGAAGCGGTAACTTTTGATTGCTGCGAAGTTTCACGAACCAGCAGGAACATGAAATCGGTTGGCAGAAACGCGACGCTCGTTTCTCTTTATCGTATAGAGAACAGTGATCGCCTGCTGTTTATTGTGACGTTAAATTTAAAATGCTTTAGCGTTCGGTAACAAGGAAATTGCTCTGTATTCCCTCAAACGCGATGTATGATTGTAATAGCTCACGTAGATGTTATATTGTTGCCATTTTCAATGTTCTCGCCGCCGTGTGTTTCAATGTTAAATGTATGATGCTGTATATATATTTGCCAAGAATTTGTACAACTAGACAGAATTCAGAGCTTTTTGACAAGAGGCCGTAGTGAGCGTCGCTAAAATTCGTGATACGATTTGTAACTACCTCTTGCGAAGTTAAACCTTATTAAACTGTAAAATGTCGTATCCGGAGTTGTAAATTCGAAATAGTGGAAATATGCTTTATACTTTAAACCGCTATTTTTCGTTTATCATCCGATTTTCAACAATACGATGGTATGCAGGAACTGTAAAAGGAAACTGGGAATATTTTGAATTTATAATTATTATTAATTGTTAAAGCACCGCAATAAATTGATTATATTTATTTAATTTATTTGATTAAAACTATTAATTATATAAATACTTAACTTGATTATTCTATTATTTTATAAAGTATGTTACATTTAATTTTTTTAAATAATGCTTAATTACGTTAATTAAATAATTAACCACTTGATTATCGAAATAACTGATCAATTTTATGAATGTAAAATTGAAAATTGAAAATGTTATATGTACAATCAATACAGAATTTACTTGTCAAAATTACGAAGAAGCTGATATGAAAATAGTGTATCATACCAGCAACATGGATTAGAATGCACTATCATTAAGTGCTTAGATACTGGCATTTTTGTTATAATGTTGAACAACATGACCAATCTCAAAAGTAAATGTAAAATTTGCATCCAAATAATCAAAGATTTATTAATGTAGTATCGGGAAAGAGAGAGGTGTGTGTGCGCTTTGTTACGCTGCGAGGTTTTAGTATGGGTCGCGTCTCTGGCCGTCGCTCGCGGTCCTACAATGTTACAGGCAAGCAGCGATTTCCAGGAACGTCGACCGCGGTTTGTTTAGTTTTAAGAGAAATGCGATATAGGTGATCATAAGCGCGAACGGTGGCGTGATCCGAGCGTAGTGGAGGGTCGTCTCTCCGAGAGGACCGAGAAACGATCTAAGGACAAAAGTAGTCCTTTACGAAGATTCGAAGGGCGCACGTCGAGAGGTCGGGTGCTTAAAGCCGCTAAGCCGAACGAGCACGTGGACATTGTTCATCACCGGATATTCCGTCACGCTTTATTGTTATATTGATCAATATTAAATATACCAACTATATCACCTTGTTAACAATCAAAGCATCTTCACTTGCCCTGCCTCTAAGACCCATTAAGTTACTACATTAATGTGAATAAACTCTATGAATCACAAAATCTGCTGTATAAAGGATTGCACCCCTTTGCTGGCTGACATTACAATCCAGCATTTTATCGAAAAGGGAAGAAGCATCCATTAAAACTGTTATTGGAATCTTAAGAATTCCAAAAAGCATTTTCAGATCTAGACGATATGTCAAGCGATAAAAATGCAGTATCTGAAGTAATGGAAAAATTTGTTTGTCAATTATACGGTACCCGATCAATTCGAATTGATAAATTAACGCAGCAGCATTAAAAACTGCGGCCGCTCGCTTATTAGTTCTCTATCCACTTCTGTCAAGCTTTTATTCGCCGTTTCATGATTGCTATATTGCATATTTATTTCTAAATGTTTAAATAATATGTAAACCAAATTTCAGCATCCGAAGTTTTCACTCTGTAGCGGCACATGAGTCATAGGACGATTCGAATCGAGAATGATTCATGTTATTGTTTTGCCTCGGGGTATTGACACCGTTACGATGTACGAGATTTAAAAGTAAAGAAACTCCGGACAAAATAATATCGCCGCTACGTGCAACTGTCAATCGGTGTCGAATTCAAATTTTCCAGTACTCCCCCGACCAGTATAAATAAACGAACACGCTCTCTAGGGCAATCACTATCTATAGTATCCTTATATTGAGTAGCATTGGGTGAGTGACGTATTATACTAACTCGGTATTCTGTACTTAGAACGATTTTAAATATATCTGACTATCACAAGTATTCACTTGTATCGTCATTTAAAATAACACGCTTAATATCCACCACAACTCTTTCAGCCACCGCTTTATCTCTCACCTAGCACGAAAATTTTTCTGTTTCACCGTTCGGCCCGGCAAACCTTTTCCGGTGTGGCGTTGCCAGAAATGCCTTTTTGCGAATGGCAATACCAGAGAACAAACGACAATACTCACGTTCGTTGAGGTTTAGTTGTACTATGGTACAAGAGCTGCACGCCTTCTTGTTGCAAAAGAAGGAAACTTACCTTGTTTTGTACCACACTAGCATAGACAAGAACCTAGTTCCACCCTAGCATAGACAAGAACCTACTTTCACCCTAGCGCAGACAAGAACTTAGTTTGTCACAGGCGGGAAGTTCTAAGGCCCTTTATCATGTAAGTGTCATTTTCGATGTTACCGATGCAGCGTAGAATGAGATTAATATGAAATTACAGAGTATAGGACAAAACATTGTATAACCATAAACAAAGTATGGGTCATTGCACGCTCGTATATACAGGTTTCTATAGTGGGGGTAAGGGCTTAGTGACCGAACGATGTTGGTCAATTTGTCTGTAGTAATACGCTTCAATTGAGAAATTAGGATTTCTTGTATAGCGCCATCGTGTAAAAATAACCAAAACCATTTGTCTCTGCTTCTTTCTCTTCTTACTCGACTCAGGACGCGATAACGCTAATACAGACCAACTTTTTTTTTATTTATATGATTATTACGATCATATTATTATTTTTATTTTGTATGTAACTGATGTCTACTAAATGTTATATAATATAAATAATTTTTCATTATTAAGAAACTTTGTAAACTCTAAAATTATACTACTATTTTGCTATTCCAATAAAAAATTTAATAACACTGAAATGTTTCAATCACGAATAATATTTTAGATATGATGTTATTTACATACATAATAGATAGTGTTAATAGTTACTCAATTTTTTAAGGAATCAGAGGAAACTTAAAAGAGTATTACTTTTCAACATACGCGTCAAATATAAATTATTTGATTTGAAAATTATAATTTTGTTCAACATTTTTGTTGAAAATAATAATATACATGTAGTGGTACATGAGTTATAGTTGTTGCCTCGAAGGGTTAAGACCGTTAGGCTACAAGTAAGGAAAAACAATGTCATCGCTACCGATAACCGTCGTAGGAAGGCAAATTCGAATTCTCCGATTCCCCTACGACGAGTATAAATAAACCAACGCGATCGCGAGCGAGATCATCTTATCGAGTACGTATCGAGTTATAGCGAGTATTTAGCGGAATCCGGAGCGACTCTGAATATCTCACGCGAGTATAGCAAGTACGTGATAAAACGTTTGCGAGTATTCGTCCCGCGATTTTATATTGCGATTTGTACTACGCATTAACGACTAACGTCTACGTTTTTATATGTCGGAGATGAAAAGAACACCGGAACCTCTCCTCGGAACTTCGGGAAAACACCGTAACATTGTAACATAAATTCTAACGTAGCTGTAATTAAACAAATGTCGTCGTCTAACCGAATTGTATTTGTTCGAGATTTATGATAGTGAGCTTGGACTCGAGGCGACAACCAGTCGCCGAACGTAGCCGCGGTCAAGGGATGAACGTTTGTCTAACAAAGGCACGGAAGTAATTCTATAGCTCTCCTTAAAAGAAATAGTCGTAGCGGCACGCAGCAGTAAACATTTTGACAATTTCTGTCCCGCGGCTCGCCACACGCAGTCTCTACCCTTCGGGTAACATGATTCCCAGATGTCAACGCATCTTCACAGTATATGCTTAGATAGCCTGAGGACCCGTTATAAATCTTAAGATTTAGTTAACTAAAGTCCTTCAAACAGACAAACAGTCTTTGTTACAATTACGGGAAGATAGGAGAAATCTATCTCTTCCACGAACGACGCTTCCCGCTAGCAACTTTCCCTCAATGGCGGCTAGCATCTTTTTCTAAACACCGGAGAGTGTTTGGAGATTGACCAATTAGCAGCAACGCCAATTTCCCTCACCTTCCGAACGAAGGCTTTCCTCGACGAATCCGAGGATCTCGTGTCCTTAGACACACCCCATATAGTTTTCCTTGGTGGCATCACCGAGACGGAGAGTCATTCTCTTGTGCGATCTCATTGACAAAAAGAATACTGCCTTTACGATCAGTGAATATTTCACGGCTTGTTAACAAAGAGTCAGACTTGAACTTTGCGAGAACGTACCTCTATCATCCCGTTGGCCGCGGATTCGTTATGGAACCTAGGATCATTGTCATTAGCTTCTCGAGTATCTGATTATCGCGGTTACTTGTCAGATTCTGTGACAATCATACTTGCACTAGTGAATATCTCCTCCATTGTATAACGACCACATCTAATCCAAACGAGGATTCGTTTCACGCCCATAATCCTAGACCAAATCTTAACGTCTCCCCGACATATATATTAACTTATTTGTTTCAAATACAACCGACGGTTACGACAACAAAGAGTCTCGTCATGAAACCTCACGATCTACGTCCTCTTCACATACTAACGTCCACATACATTTTGTTGTTGTTTTGCCTCGGAGTATCAACACCGTTTTCATGTACGAGATTTAAAAGTAAACAAACTCCGGACAAAACAATATCGCTGCTACTTGTAACCGTCTACCGGAATTGAATTCAAACTTCCCCCCCCCCCCTTAGTACAAATAGACGAACATGCTCTCTAGGACGATTATTAACCAGTATCATTATAGCGAGTAGCATTGAGCGAGTGATGATTAAGATGTAATATACTAACTCTGTATTCTGTACCGATTAGAACGATTTTTAACCCTTTCGCTACGGCAGTGTACTCCGTCGGAGTGACTCCGCTATACGGGCCACCGTGCCGCCGGAATAGCGGTATTGAACGGAGCACTGCGACGGAAAGCGTGCATATGTTGGGCGTAGGTAAACTGGTGTTCGGTCTTACATCTTTCGGTGCAGCCTCGTCATTATCCAGATCGTACGATTCTTTAAATGTTATACAACAACATATTTGGAGATTTTGCAATTATTATCAATAAAAATATATTTAAAAAAAAAAATTACACTTTACAATAACAAATTAAAATTCTCAATAATTTAATTCACAGTGATATATTTCGAAGCAGAGGATGACATACAATCCCACATTACAGTTTTTACATTCATACGCAGTTTCGCGTCTTTTGTCGTTCGCATGGCAAACGACATACCTTCTTGGTTTTTTTCCTACCGATTTATAAGCCGACGGAAAATGTCGTTCCGTTAATCTCAGTGGATGATTGTTCCCCATTCGATGTTGATGCCTTATACTTTGATGGTACTTTCCCAGTATTTCCCTAATTAAATGCAATTGAAATCTTGCCATAGATATCGGTCGTTTCATCTTATGTTTGTACAGACAATAAGCGTTCCAGACGCAAATGTCCATCAAATGAAAGAAAAATTTCCGGTACCATTTCGAAGATTTCCGTGTTGAGTTCACAGTGCTTATAACCATGTCAGTGTCACGATCGGCACTCTTCAATATCCGATGGACCGATGATGGAGATAAATATTCGGCGGCCTTGGCGACAAAGTATATCGCCGAAGTGCCTAATGAGTCATCGATATCCCAACGGTCCTTCCGCCGAATGTTCTAGAAGAAAAGGGATGCGCGGCAACGGTCACGTACGCCTACAGCGTAGTGGGGATATTGAGGGGTGACAAACAGAAAAGAAACAGATCTCACAGAAAGTCAAATTGTAAGAGCTTCAGTCTTGGAAAGTCACGGCTGGAGCTCAGAACTAAATCGCAGTCAGTGTAAATTCAAAGTTCAATAAATAAATCCTCTCGTTTTTTTTTCGTTACATTTTATTTTGTTCTTGTCTGAGCTACCCCTTTTTTATTTTACGTGACATCAGCTTTATCCACTGGACCCATTGAATTGTTGCAGTCTAACACGCATACAGGTTTCTGGATAACTCTTTCTCCTCCGTTCCTGATTACCGCTTTAAATTCTGCTGTATGCATTGTAGAAAGCATATACACTTCTTTCTTATCCATCCGTTTTAAGACTAATAAGTTATCGGATGATTTAAATGCTGCCTCCCCCTTTTTTAATCGTTTGTCAATTTTGGGCATTTCTTTTCTCCTTTTTATTACGGTCCCGCACGCGTTTGTGCCATTATTATGTAAAAACTTAAATAAAGCGGGACTCGCATACCAAAAAAAGAAAAGAGGGGGGGCGGGGGGGGGGGGGGGGGGGGGGGGGGGGTGGGTTTAGGGTTTTTTTTTGTTTTGGTTGTGGTGGTGTTGTTTTATTTTTGTTTTTGAAAAAAGGGTAAAAATTTGTGTTTTTGTTTGTTTGGTTTTTTGTTTTGAGTGGGTGTAAGTTGGTATATATTGTTTTTTAGAAAAGGAATGGGAGAAGAGAGGAAATGTGGT
The DNA here is from genome assembly GCA_019201815.1 of Bombus balteatus. Classification (NCBI taxonomy): domain Eukaryota; kingdom Metazoa; phylum Arthropoda; class Insecta; order Hymenoptera; family Apidae; genus Bombus; species Bombus balteatus. Next base: position 6,425 of record JAFJHM010000210.1, on the reverse strand, counting down.
GTTTGAATGTGATTAAGAATTTTTAAAAAAAATAAGATAATATTTTATAATTTATTAAAAAAAAAAAAAAAAAAAAAAAATGGGGGGGGCCCGGGCCTTTTTTTTTTTTTTTAATATTTTTTTTTTTTGTTTGCATTACTTGAGGTGGTTTCGCAAAAAAAAAAAAAAAAAAAAAAAAAATTAGAAAAAAAAAAATAAAAAGAAGAAGCAAAAAAAAAGAGGGGGAAAAAAGAAAAACGGAAAAAAAAAAAACAGGAGATCAAAAGACAAGACAATAAACATGGAAGGAAGAACCCTGCTAAAGTACCTGGAAGAGAGAGGCTGGATGATAATCAATGGAAGAGATAAGGAAGGGGAGGACTGGATATATATTGGGGAGAGAGGAAACTCAGTAATAGATAATGTGATTGGCAACCAGGAAGCGACACAGGGAATAATCGACATGAAAGTAGGAAAAAGAACAGAGTTGGGTCACATGCTGTTAGAAACAGAAATAGGGGGGCCGGAATTACAAAAAAATGAGGAAAAGAAAGAAGAAGAGAAGGAGAAAAGGGAATGGACAAACGAAAGTGTGGAAAAATACATGGTGGAATGTAAAGACTGGACATGCAAGGGAAGAACAGTAGAGGAAATGTGGACTGAAATTAAAAGGAAGATAAACGAAGCAATGCCAAAGAAGAAAGTGAAGATAAGGAAATGGGGCATGGGAGAGAAAGCGTGGTACAACGAGGAGTGGAAAGAAAGGAAAAGAGAGATGAGAAGGAAGATGACAAAGTTTATGAAAGGAAAATGCAGCAGAGAAGTGCGCATAGAGGAAAAAAGGCATTCAAGCAGTGGTGGAAATACATAAATAAATATAGGAGAAGTAGAGAAGGTATAGATGAGGATATAAGCGAAGAAGAATGGAAAAATCACTTCATGGAAATTTTAGAAGGAACAGAGCACAAAGAGGGCAGAAAAACGGAGGGGGGGGCATAGAGAGGAAGAGGAAATAATGGAGGAGAGAGAAGATAATACACAGAAGGAAGAGGTGATGTACCAGCTAAGAAATTTGAAGGAAAAGAAAGCAATGGGGGAAGACGGGTTAGAAAATGAGGTATGGAAGTATGCACCGAAGGAAGTGGGGGAGGCGTTATGGGAGTTGTTAAGGAAAATGTGGAATGGGCAGGGGATACCAGAAGATTGGAAAAAAGGAGTAATATGTCCGATATATACGAAGGGGCACAAGAGAGTAGCGACGAGCTACAGAGGAGTAACATTAATGGATGCAGCATACAAGATCTATGCAGGGATATTGGACGAACGACTGAAGGCAGAGATTGAAAACAAACTGGAAGAGAGCCAATTCGAATTCAGAAAAGGAGTGACCGATGCGGTATTTGTGATAAACCATATCATAGACAAACAGCTAGGTAAAGAAAAAGGGAAATTATATGCCTGCTTTGCGGACTTAAGAGCGGTGTTCGATAGGCTAAACAGAGAGAAACTGGAGGAGAAAATGAGAAAAATGGGGATTAGCGAAAAAATAACCCGAAGGATTAAAGAATTATACGCCGAAACAAAGAATGTAGTGAGAGTCAAGAACCACAGCACAAGAGAATTTTGGACTGAGAGATGAGTCAGACAAGGGTGCAACGTTATGTAATATCTACGTGGCAAGACTGGAAGAAGAACTAAGGAAAGGACAAACTGGGGGCATAGTGGTAGGAGAAAGAAGAGTATGGTCAGTAACATATGCAGACGATATTTTGGTGATAGCGGACAGAGAAGAGGAGTTAAAAGGAATGTTAAAGAGGTTCAAAAAATTTTTATAGGATGCAGAATTAGAACTGAGCACGGAAAAGACCAAAACTGTAGTTTTCGAAAATAGAAGGAACAAAAGGGACAAAGAAAATGGAAATGGGGAGAGCAAGTATTAGAAGAAGTGGACGAGATAAGATACCTAGGGTACAGAAAAACGGCAGTGATGAGAAGAACATACAAGACAGGAAAAAGAGAGCAACAATAGCAATGAAGAAAATATGGAGCGTGGGAGAAAGAATATTCAAACAGAACTACAAAAGGAGAATGAAGATGTTTGGAGCACCGGTAGAGAGCGTGGCACTGTTTGGAGCAGAGGTATGGGGCTGGAACATGGAAGAAAGGCTGGATAAAGTACAAAGAAGATATGTGAAATGGATATTAGGCTCAGATATAACAATTCCAAATTACATATTGATAGAAGAATGCATGATAATAGAAATAAAAGAAAAAGCACTAAAAAGAGCAACAAGATATGAAGAGAAAGCCCTAGAATCAAAAAAAAAATTAGTAAAGGAGTGTATAAAGGAAAGAGAGAGAAACTGGGGAAATGGCCAGGAAGGAAAAAGAGTAAGAAAAAGAAAGAAGGGACTAGAAGAGGTGAGAAAGGGAGGGACACAGATAACAAGAAAGGGGCAAGAAAGGACGACAGCAGACCAGATTATAGAGGAAAGAAAAAAGAGAGAAGCAGAAGAGAAGGGGAAAAGGATAAGGGAATCCAAATATAATATACACTACGGAAATATAGCCAAAGAAAAATTACCAAACTACCTAGAAGGGAGGACGAAATGGAAAGACAGAAGAATATTGGCAAGATTCAGATATGGAAACGAGACCATAGCAAGGGAATACTGGAAGGAAGAGGGAGAAAAAAGATGCAGACTATGAAAAAGGAATGAAGAAGACCTGAGGCATGTGATAGAAGAATGCGAAATAACAGGAGGACCAAAGGACATAGGGAAAGTACTAAATGAGACGGGAGAAGGCTTAGCAGAACTGAAAGCAGTAATAGAGAAGAGAAGAGCAAGCGACAGGAAGGATGCACAGCAAGGAGACTAAAGCCCAAAGTTGCAATAATTTTTAGTCATTAGCGGTTAATTTGTACTTCCTAGTTTTAGTTTTTAGAGAATAGAATAACTAAGGTAGTGTAATAGAATAGAGTGGAAAGAGGGGAGGAAGATATGTAAGAGAAGAATTAGAAATAAGTGATGTAAAGCTGAACGTTCGTCCAAAGCCGAAAGGCACGGACTATGACAATAATAATAAAAAATGAAACAAAAATTCCAACAGAGCAGCTCTACAACCTCTTCACGACGATGGTTGTATGGACAGTTTCGGGGTTAATGTACCCTGTGGAAAGGACAAATTTTGATGGGCGCACATCAAGTAGGAACGTGCAATTTATTCTTATCAAAACAACGTGTAGGATAGAAAGTAAAAAGCAGATAATACGTCTAATATATACAAATTTATTAATTTATTATAATTTATTAATTTACAATATATTTAATTAAGTTGTCGAGATGTCTTCTGAGTGTCACAACCTTCCGAGTGAGACAAAAATTCCGTCCTATCCGTGTTTTTCGCTTGCGCGCTTTCCGTCCGCAGTCAGACCATGACCCTCGCACCATAACACACCGCAGCTAAACGATACAATGATTAAAGATTATGTTCAATTCTATAAATTGGCAATGTAATTAATTACAATGGTTATATAATAAATTACCTTATGTTCATCCCCGTGTATGTGTTTGAATACATAGGATTGGATATTATTCAGCTTGTTTTGAGACCGTCGGCCTGACATGTCTCTGAATCCTGCCCGCGGTGTTAGAACTTCGTTGTTCATTGGTAAGATGCAAATATTGGCCATCAGCCGTTTGACAACCTCATTGAATGTCCTTATTGAGATGATTTTGGTAACGCCATCCTTGCCTTGATGCATCTCGGTGATACGGTCGAATCTCCAACGTAAAGGAAGAAGACGATCCTCCTTGACCACCACTATAGTACCGAGGCAAAAATGCTCCGGAGTAGCGATGCGAATAGCATCCACGAAATTTCCACCGTTGTTAGAATAAATTTCTCTAATTTATATAGAATAATTTCTAAATTTCTCCGCATGCAATGAATCACTGAACAGAATTTAAGAATGCGTCTGTGGACTCGTAAACATCGACCGACTGCAAAGGATCATCCCTCTATAAAAATGGCCGTTGCTCGAGTGTTATAAGAATTTGATTATACGATTATACACGTCTTAACGCAGTGCCCCGTATGAATTCTCTAATTTATCATCACAATTGACGTTTGACGTTGACAATTGATTGTGCACAATGGACGTTTGAGCCTCTCAGCGTTAATTAACGACACAAGACGCGATTCTAGTTTCTGAGGGTCGCACTTATTGTTAGTATGCTCGTTCAAGGAACGCCTCCAAATCTACTAAAGATTCCATGCGGCATTATAGTTGTCGTCGGACATTGCCAATGCTTTAAGCGCGCTAGCAGATCCTCTCTTTACTACAGATTTTAAATATAAATAGAGAAATTGCTCAATGTTGCTCAAGGATTCGTTTTGATTGATCAGCGATTCGAAGTTATTGCGAAAGTGCACGCAAATGATGCGTAAAATACAGTGGAATGGACGGTAATTTTATAGTAGCCGGCTGCGGACACTGCAGGAGGCGCACTCATTTCTAATTGCCTGATTCGCGCTGTTAAGAGCGAGTGGCCGTTATCGGATAACAATCTATAGCATCTTGGCTCTCTGTCATCAATTTATAAAAAAGAGTTTCAAAATTTTTCGTTAATACATAGTGATATTTCTCCTCCTCACTTCCCTCGTCGAGGTAGTCGTGAATTTCTCTCTGAACAAACAGAAAGTAGTCAAGCAGCGGTGCACTATTCAACCTCCATGCACGAATGGTGTCGAGAGGCGCAACCCTTCCTTCTGTTCTCCAGAAATAATTGAATCTCAGGAGGTATAATCTAAGCAGATAGCGTTCACGAATCAGTAAATCGTAATATAACCCCCTTCTTGGTGGACGCATCGTTCAACGCACAACAAGCAATACACAAAACTCGACGTCTCACTGCAATGGAAGTTCGCGAAGATGTTTGTTTGTCAACGACTGCAGGTTTCACACCTAGCTACTGCGATGAGCCTTGTCTTGAGTTTCCAGTACGCTGATTACCGATTGATATCCCTCTGTCAACTGATCTCTGGATCCAGCATGTACTTCCTTCTGATCTGACTCTCGACCTTCTCGCACGTGGTCTCTGGCCGGCTTTGCTCCTTCTTAGCACACTAGCACTATCACCCAGACTGAATGATCCCACTGAGTATCGGCTTCGAAGACCTATATGATCGCGTCCGAACAAACTGCAATTGTGAGCTGGTTGACGGAGGAAAGGAGTATTTCAAGACGTTCTTCGGTCCCACTCCATAACTATTTACTTTCGTAAGAGGGAAAACAATAGTTATGGGCGTCTGATTTTCCCCATTGGTCGACTGATTTCCCCCATTGGCCGAATGCCGATCGCTTAAAATTCGTGGGGGGATGGGGATGACAAAAATTTTCTTCATTTACCGAATGATTTACGACACTCTTGAGCCGTCAGGAATTTTTCGGCCTATACCCTTCTTAGAACCCATTCAGCAGTGTCATAAACCCTTACCTTTCCAATTGAGGAAGTTAATTGCATATTCATAAAACAAGGATTCAGCATTAAGAAAATTTCTTATTTTTGTAAGGGCACATGAGTTAAACGCTAAAAGTATTTCACTTAAGCTACTTCAGAAAAGCAGGTACATGAGAGTCGTCACGTGGACAATAGAACTTCAACTTTTAGAATGGCAATATCTTAGGAATGGTGATTCTTAGGAAAAAAAGTATAAGGAACATTTTTGTAGATAATTTTATGATCTACAATTTTTGTCTGACCTATATTTTCGATAAAACTTACCGTTTTTAAGAAAAATTAAAAAAATCCGAAAATTTTGACTTTTACCTTGAATAACTCCCCCCCCCCCCCCCTCCCCCCCCCTCTTCCTTCTCCCCCCCCCCCCCCTCCCCTCCCCCCCCTTTTTTTTCCCCCTTTCCCCCCCCTCCCTTTTTTTTTTTTTTTTCTTTTTTTTGTTCTATCCTCTCTCGTTTTTTTCACAATTTCGCACTCTCTTTTTTTTTTGTATCACAAACAGTTGATTTTCCAATAGCGTAAGATATTGGTGTTTCAGTTACGGTTTCATCATTGTCTAATTGATTAATTATTCCACGTTTTATTCGAATAGATAAGGCTATGTATTACGATTTGAAGATATGTTAGTACATAGCGTCATAGTCGACTAATCGAAATGTTAATACATTCAAATTAGTAATATTCAAATTCAGATTTGTCGTGCATAAACCGCACTTCGAATAATCGAGTTTTTACGATATTTCAAGCTGCGTCTGTGCTATAAGGACAAGTTACATAACAATGTTTTGTAACACGTTGTGAAAATAAATAAAGGAATGTTATACTTATGTACATTCTTTTTCAAGCATATTAAATCGCTGTTAAATGCAACATTTATTATCCATATTTGCTCATGTTTAAAGATTGAATACACAGTATTATCAT
>JAFJHM010000110.1:0-56953 GCA_019201815.1 Bombus balteatus | reverse complement strand
TTATAACGTTCAACGTTATATAGTATTACGATATAACGTATAACGTTATATGTTATAACGTTATAACGTATAACGTTATATAATATTACGATATAACGTACAACTTTATATATAATTACGATATAACGTATGACGTTATATAGTATTACGTTGTAACGTACAACGTTATATGGTATTACGATATAACGTATAACGTTATATAGTATTACGATATAACGTATAACGTTATATAGTAATAGGATATATCGTATAACGTTATATAGTAATAGGATATATCGTATGACGTTATATAGTATTACGTTATAACGTACAACGTTATATAGTATTACGATATAACGTATAACGTTATATAGTATTACGATATAACGTACAACGTTATATATAATTACGATATAACGTATAACGTTATATAGTATTACGTTATAACGTACAACGTTATATGGTATTACGATATAGCGTATAACGTTATATGGTATTACGATATAACGTATAACGTTATATAGTATAACGTTATAACGTACAACGTTATATAGTATTACGATATAACGTATAACGTTATATACTATTACGATATAACGTACAACGTTATATATAATTACGATATAACGTATAACGTTATATGTTATAACGTTATAACGTATATCGTTATATAGTATTACGTTATAACGTATAACGTTATATAGTATCACTTTATAACGTTCAACGTTATATAGTATTACGATATAACGTATAACGTTATATGTTATAACGTTATAACGTACAACGTTATATGGTATTACGATATAGCGTATAGCGTTATATGGTATTACGATATAAGGTATAACGTTATATAGTATTACGTTATAACGTATATCGTTATGTAGTAATAGGATATATCGTATGACGTTATATAGTATTACGTTATAACGTATAACGTTATATAGTATCACTTTATAACGTACAACGTTATATAGTATTACGATATAACGCATAACGTTATATAGTATTACGTTATAACGTATAACGTTATATAGTAATAGGATATATCGTATGACGTTATACAGTATTACGTTATAACGTATAACGTCATATAGTATTACGTTATAACGTATATCGTTATATAGTATTACGTTATAACGTATAACGTTATATATAATTACGATATAACGTATAACGTTATATAGTATTACGTTATAACGTACAACGTTATATGGTATTACGATATAGCGTATAACGTTATATGGTATTACGATATAACGTATAACGTTATATAGTATTACGATATGACGTATAACGTTATATAGAAATAGGATATATCGTATGACGTTATATAGTATTACGTTATAACGTATAACGTCATATAGTATTACAATATAACGTATAACGTTATACAGTATTGCGATATGTCGTATAACGTTATATAGTATTACGTTATAACGTATAACGTTATATAGTATTACGTTATAACGTATAAGTTATATAATAGTACGATATATCTGATAACGTTATATAGTATTACGATATAACGTATAACGTTATATAGTATTACGTTATAACGTATAACGTTATATAGCAATAGGATATACCGTATGACGTTATATAGTATTACGTTATAACGTACAACATTATATATAATTAAGATATAACGAATAATGTTATATAGTAATAGGATATATCGTATGACGTTATATAGTATTACGTTATAACGTACAACGTTATATAGTATTACGATATAACGTATAACGTTATGCAGTATTACGATATATCGTATAACGTTATATAGTATTACGATAAAACGTATAACGTTATATAGTAATAGGATATATCGTATAACGTTATATAGTATTACGTTATAACGTGTAACGTTATATAGTATTACGTTATAACGTATAACGTTATATAGTATTACGTTATAACGTATAACGTTATACAGTATTACGATATATCGTATAACGTTATACAGTATTACGATATATCGTATAACGTTATATATAATTACGATATAACGTATAACGTTATATAGTATTACGTTATAACGTACAACGTTATATAGTAATACGATATAACGTATAACGTTATATGTTATAACGTTATAACGTATAATGTTATATAGTATTACGATATAACGTATAACGTTATATGTTATAACGTTATAACGTACAACGTTATATGGTATTACGATATAGCGTATAGCGTTATATGGTATTACGATATAACGTATAACGTTATATAGTATTACGTTATAACGTATAACGTTATGTAGTAATAGGATATATCGTATGACGTTATATAGTATTACGATATAACGTATAACGTTATATGTTATAACGTTATAACGTATAATGTTATATAGTATTACGATATAACGTATAACGTTATATGTTATAACGTTATAACGTACAACGTTATATGGTATTACGATATAGCGTATAGCGTTATATGGTATTACGATATAACGTATAACGTTATACAGTATTACGTTATAACGTATAACGTTATGTAGTAATAGGATATATCGTATGACGTTATATAGTATTACGTTATAACGTATAACGTTATATAGTATCACGTTATAACGTACAACGTTATATAGTATTACGATATAACGCATAACGTTATACAGTATTACGTTATAACGTATAACGTTATATAGTAATAGGATATATCGTATGACGTTATACAGTATTACGTTATAACGTATAACGTCATATAGTATTACGTTATAACGTATATCGTTATATAGTATTACGTTATAACGTATAACGTTATATATAATTACGATATAACGTATAACGTTATATAGTATTACGTTATAACGTACAACGTTATATGGTATTACGATATAGCGTATAACGTTATATGGTATTACGATATAACGTATAACGTTATATAGTATTACGATATGACGTATAACGTTATATAGTAATAGGATATATCGTATGACGTTATATAGTATTACGTTATAACGTACAACGTTATATAGTATTACGATATAACGTATAACGTTATACAGTATTACGATATGTCTTATAACGTCATATAGTATTACGTTATAACGTATAACGTTATATAGTATTACGTTATAACGTATAACGTTATATAGTAATAGGATATATCGTATGGCGTTACATAGTATTTCGTTATAACGTACAACGTTATATAGTATTACTTTATAACGTACAACGTTATATAGTATTACGATATAACGCATAACGTTATATAGTATTACGTTATAACGTATAACGTTATATAGTAATAGGATATATCGTATGACGTTATATAGTATTACGTTATAACGTACAACGTTATATAGTATTACGATATAACGTATAACGTTATATAGTATCACTTTATAACGTACAACGTTATATAGTATTACGATATAACGTATAACGTTATATGTTATAACGTTATAACGTATAACGTTATATAGTATTACGATATAACGTACAACTTTATATATAATTACGATATAACGTATGACGTTATATAGTATTACGTTATAACGTACAACGTTATATGGTATTACGATATAACGTATAACGTTATATAGTATTACGATATAACGTATAACGTTATATAGTAATAGGATATATCGTATGACGTTATATAGTATTACGTTATAACGTACAACGTTATATAGTATTACGATATAACGTATAACGTTATATAGTATTACGATATAACGTACAACGTTATATATAATTACGATATAACGTATAACGTTATATAGTATTACGTTATAACGTACTACGTTATATGGTATTACGATATAGCGTATAACGTTATATGGTATTACGATATAACGTATAACGTTATATAGTATTACGATATGACGTATGACGTTATATAGTAATAGGATATATCGTATGACGTTACATAGTATTTCGTTATAACGTGCAACGTTATATGGTATTACGTTATAACGTATAACGTTATATAATATTACGATATATCGGATAACGTTATATAGTATTACGATATAACGTATAACGTTATATAGTATTACGTTATAACGTATAACGTTATATAGTATCACGTTATAACGTACAACGTTATATAGTATTACGATATAACGCATAACGTTATATAGTATTACGTTATAACGTATAACGTTATATAGTATTACGATATAACGTACAACGTTATATATAATTACGATATAACGTATAACGTTATATAGTATTACGTTATAACGTACAACGTTATATGGTATTACGATATAGCGTATAACGTTATATGGTATTACGATATAACGTATAACGTTATATAGTATAACGATATGACGTATGACGTTATATAGTAATAGGATATATCGTATGACGTTACATAGTATTTCGTTATAACGTGCAACGTTATATGGTATTACGTTATAACGTATAACGTTATATAATATTACGATATATCGGATAACGTTATATGGTATTACGATATAACGTATAACGTTATATAGTATTACGTTATAACGTATAACGTTATATAGTAATAGGATATATCGTATGACGTTATATAGTAATACGATATAACGTATAACGTTATATGTTATAACGTTATAACGTATAATGTTATATAGTATTACGATATAACGTATAACGTTATATGTTATAACGTTATAACGTACAACGTTATATGGTATTACGATATAGCGTATAGCGTTATATGGTATTACGATATAACGTATAACGTTATACAGTATTACGTTATAACGTATAACGTTATGTAGTAATAGGATATATCGTATGACGTTATATAGTATTACGTTATAACGTATAACGTTATATAGTATTACTTTATAACGTACAACGTTATATAGTATTACGATATAACGCATAACGTTATATAGTATTACGTTATAACGTATAACGTTATATAGTAATAGGATATATCGTATGACGTTATACAGTATTACGTTATAACGTATAACGTCATATAGTATTACGTTATAACGTATAACGTTATATAGTATTACGATATAACGTATAACGTTATATAGTAATACGATATAACGTATAACGTTATATAGTATTACGTTATAACGTACAACGTTATATATAATTACGATATAACGTATAACGTTATATGTTATTACGATATAACGTATAACGTTATATAGTATTACGTTATAACGTATAACGTTATATAGTAATAGGATATAACGTATAACGTTATATAGTAATACGATATAACGTATAACGTTATATGTTATAACGTTATAACGTATAATGTTATATAGTATTACGATATAACGTATAACGTTATATGTTATAACGTTATAACGTACAACGTTATATGGTATTACGATATAGCGTATAGCGTTATATGGTATTACGATATAACGTATAACGTTATATAGTATTACGTTATAACGTATAACGTTATGTAGTAATAGGATATATCGTATGACGTTATATAGTATTACGATATAACGTATAACGTTATATAGTTATAACGTTATAACGTATAACGTTATATAGTATTACGATATAACGTATAACGTTATATATTATTACGTTATAACGTACAACGTTATATAGTATTACGATATAACGTATAACGTTATATAGTATTACGTTATAACGTATAACGTTATATAGTATTACGTTATAACGTATAACGTTATATAGTATTACGTTATAACGTATAACGTTATATAGTATTACGTTATAACGTATAACGTTATATAGTATTACGTTATAACGTATAACGTTATATAGTATTACGATATAACGTATAACGTTATATAGTATTACGTTATAACGTATAACGTTATATAGTATTACGTTATAACGTATAACGTTATATAGTAATAGGATATATCGTATGACGTTATATAGTATTACGTTATAACGTATAACGTTATATAGTATTACGTTATAACGTATAACGTTATATAGTATTACGATATAACGTATAACGTTATATATAATTACGATATAACGTATAACGTTATATAGTATTACGTTATAACGTATAACGTTATATGGTATTAGGATATAGCGTATAACGTTATATAGTATTACGATATAACGTATAACGTTATATAGTATTACGATATAACGTATAACGTTATATAGTATTACGTTATAATCGTATAACGTTATATAGTATTACGTTATAACGTACAACGTTATATAGTATTACGATATAACGTATAACGTTATATAGTATTACGATATAACGTACAACGTTATATAGTATTACGATATAACGTATAACGTTATATAGTATTACGTTATAACGTATAACGTTATATAGTATTACGATATAACGTATAACGTTATATAGTATTACGATATAACGTATAACGTTATATAGTATTACGTTATAACGTACAACGTTATATAGTATTACGATATAGCGTATAACGTTATATGGTATTACGATATAACGTATAACGTTATATAGTATAACGATATGACGTATGACGTTATATAGTAATAGGATATATCGTATGACGTTACATAGTATTTCGTTATAACGTGCAACGTTATATGGTATTACGTTATAACGTATAACGTTATATAATATTACGATATATCGGATAACGTTATATAGTATTACGATATAACGTATAACGTTATATAGTATTACGTTATAACGTATAACGTTATATAGTATCACTTTATAACGTACAACGTTATATAGTATTACGATATAACGCATAACGTTATATAGTATTACGTTATAACGTATAACGTTATATAGTATTACGATATAACGTACAACGTTATATAGTAATACGATATAACGTATAACGTTATATAGTATTACGTTATAACGTATAACGTTATATGGTATTACGATATAACGTATAACGTTATATGGTATTACGATATAACGTATAACGTTATATAGTATTACGATATAACGTATAACGTTATATAGTAATAGGATATAACGTATAACGTTATATAGTATTACGTTATAACGTGCAACGTTATATGGTATTACGTTATAACGTATAACGTTATATAATATTACGATATATCGGATAACGTTATATAGTATTACGATATAACGTATAACGTTATATAGTATTACGTTATAACGTATAACGTTATATAGTATTACGTTATAACGTACAACGTTATATAGTATTACGTTATAACGTATAACGTTATATGTTATTACGTTATAACGTATAACGTTATATAGTATTACGATATAACGTACAACGTTATATATAATTACGATATAACGTATAACGTTATATAGTATTACGTTATAACGTATAACGTTATATGGTATTACGATATAACGTATAACGTTATATAGTATTACGATATAACGTATAACGTTATATAGTATTACGATATAACGTATAACGTTATATAGTATTAGGATATATCGTATAACGTTATATAGTATTACGTTATAACGTATAACGTTATATAGTATTACGTTATAACGTATAACGTTATATAGTATTACGTTATAACGTATAACGTTATATAGTATTACGTTATAACGTATAACGTTATATAGTATTACGATATAACGTATAACGTTATATAGTATAACGATATAACGTATAACGTTATATAGTAATACGATATAACGTATAACGTTATATAGTAATACGATATAACGTATGACGTTATATAGTATTACGTTATAACGTACAACGTTATATGGTATTACGATATAACGTATAACGTTATATAATATTACGATATATCGGATAACGTTATATAGTATTACGTTATAACGTACAACGTTATATAGTATTACGATATAACGTATAACGTTATATAGTATTACGATATAACGTATAACGTTATATAGTATTACGATATAACGTATAACGTTATATAGTATTACGATATAACGTATAACGTTATATAGTATTACGTTATAACGTGTAACGTTATATGGTATTACGTTATAACGTATAACGTTATATAATATTACGATATAACGTATAACGTTATATAGTATTACGATATAACGTATAACGTTATATAGTATTACGTTATAACGTATAACGTTATATAGTATTACGATATAACGTATAACGTTATATAGTATTACGATATAACGTATAACGTTATATAGTATTACGATATAACGTATAACGTTATATAGTAATAGCGATATAACGTATGACGTTATATAGTATTACGTTATAACGTACAACGTTATATAGTATTACGATATAACGTACAACGTTATATAGTATTACGATATAACGTATAACGTTATATAGTATTACGTTATAACGTATAACGTTATATAGTAGTAGGATATATCGTATGACGTTATATAGTATTACGTTATAACGTATAACGTTATATAGTATTACGTTATAACGTATAACGTTATAGTAGTATTATCGTTATATAGTATTACGTTATAACGTACAACGTTATATAGTATTACGATATAACGTATAACGTTATATAGTATTACGATATAACGTATAACGTTATATAGTAATACGATATAACGTATACGTTATATAGTATTACGTTATAACGTACAACGTTATATAGTAATACGATATAACGTATAATGTTATATAGTAACGTATATATCGTATAACGTTATATAGTATTACGTTATAACGTATAACGTTATATAGTATTACGATATAACGTATAACGTTATATAGTATTACGATATATACGTATAACGTTATATAGTATTACGATATAACGTATAACGTTATATAGTATTACGATATAACGTATAACGTTATATAGTATTACGTTATAACGTATAACGTTATATAGTATTACGTTATAACGTATAACGTTATATAGTATTACGTTATAACGTATAACGTTATATAGTATTACGATATAACGTATAACGTTATATAGTATTACGATATAACGTATAACGTTATATAGAATTACGATATAACGTATAACGTTATATAGTATTACGTTATAACGTATAACGTTATATAGTATTACGATATAACGTATAACGTTATATAGTATTACGATATAACGTATAACGTTATATGTTATTACGTTATAACGTATAACGTTATATAGTAATAGGATATAACGTATGACGTTATATAGTATTACGATATAACGTACAACGTTATATAGTATTACGATATAACGTATAACGTTATATAGTATTACGATATATCGTATAGCGTTATATAGTATTACGTTATAACGTATAACGTTATATAGTATTACGTTATAACGTATAACGTTATATAGTAATACGATATAACGTATAACGTTATATAGTATTACGATATAACGTATAACGTTATATAGTATTACGATATAACGTATAACGTTATATAGTATTACGATATATCGTATAACGTTATATAGTATTACGTTATAACGTATAACGTTATATAGTATTACGTTATAACGTATAACGTTATATAGTAATACGATATAACGTATGACGTTATATAGTATTACGATATAACGTATAACGTTATATAGTATTACGTTATAACGTATAACGTTATATAATATTACGATATAACGTATAACGTTATATAGTATTACGATATAACGTATAACGTTATATAGTATTACGTTATAACGTATAACGTTATATAGTATTACGTTATAACGTACAACGTTATATAGTATTACGATATAACGTATAACGTTATATAGTATTACGTTATAACGTATAACGTTATATAGTAATACGATATAACGTATAACGTTATATAGTATTACGTTATAACGTATAACGTTATATAGTATTACGTTATAACGTATAACGTTATATAGTATTACGTTATAACGTATAACGTTATATAGTATTACGATATAACGTATAACGTTATATAGTATTACGATATAACGTATAACGTTATATATAATTACGATATAACGTATAACGTTATATAGTATTACGTTATAACGTATAACGTTATATGGTATTACGATATAACGTATAACGTTATATGGTATTACGATATAACGTATAACGTTATATAGTAATAGGATATATCGTATGACGTTATATAGTATTACGTTATAACGTATAACGTCATATAGTATTACGTTATAACGTATAACGTTATATAGTATTACGTTATAACGTACAACGTTATATAGTATTACGATATAACGTATAACGTTATATAGTATTACGATATAACGTATAACGTTATATAGTATTACGTTATAACGTACAACGTTATATGGTATTACGATATAACGTATAACGTTATATAGTATTACGATATAACGTATAACGTTATATAGAAATAGGATATATCGTATGACGTTATATAGTATTACGTTATAACGTATAACGTTATATAGTATTACGTTATAACGTACAACGTTATATGGTATTACGATATAACGTATAACGTTATATGGTATTACGATATAACGTATAACGTTATATAGTAATAGGATATATCGTATGACGTTATATAGTATTACGATATAACGTATAACGTTATATATGTATTACGATATAACGTATGACGTTATATAGTATTACGTTATAACGTACAACGTTATATAGTATTACGATATAACGTATAACGTTATATAGTATTACGTTATAACGTATAACGTTATATAGTATTACGTTATAACGTATAACGTTATATAGTATTACGATATAACGTATAACGTTATATAGTATTACGTTATAACGTATAACGTTATATAGTATCACGTTATAACGTACAACGTTATATAGTATTACGATATAACGCATAACGTTATATAGTATTACGTTATAACGTATAACGTTATATAGTAATAGGATATATCGTATGACGTTATATAGTATTACGTTATAACGTATAACGTTATATAGTATTACGTTATAACGTATAACGTTATATAGTATTACGTTATAACGTACAACGTTATATAGTATTACGATATAACGTATAACGTTATATAGTATTACGATATAACGTACAACGTTATATATAATTACGATATAACGTATAACGTTATATAGTATTACGTTATAACGTACAACGTTATATGGTATTACGATATAACGTATAACGTTATATAGTATTACGATATAACGTATAACGTTATATAGTAATAGGATATATCGTATGACGTTATATAGTATTACGTTATAACGTATAACGTTATATAGTATTACGTTATAACGTATAACGTTATATAGTATTACGTTATAACGTACAACGTTATATAGTATTACGATATAACGTATAACGTTATATAGTATTACGATATAACGTATAACGTTATATAGTATTACGTTATAACGTATAACGTTATATAGTATTACGTTATAACGTACAACGTTATATGGTATTACGATATAGCGTATAACGTTATATGGTATTACGATATAACGTATAACGTTATATAGTAATACGATATAACGTATGACGTTATATAGTATTACGATATAACGTATAACGTTATATAATGATACGATATAACGTATGACGTTATATAGAATTACGTTATAACGTATAACGTTATATAGTATTACGATATAACGTATAACGTTATATATTATAACGTTATAACGTATAACGTTATATAGTATTACGTTATAACGTATAACGTTATATAGTATTACGTTATAACGTACAACGTTATATAGTATTACGATATAACGTATAACGTTATATGTTATAACGTTATAACGTATAACGTTATATAGTATTACTATATAACGTACAACGTTATATATAATTACGATATAACGTATAACGTTATATAGTATTACGTTATAACGTACAACGTTATATAGTATTACGATATAACGTATAACGTTATATAGTATTACGATATAACGTATAACGTTATATAGTAATAGGATATATCGTATGACGTTATATAGTATTACGATATAACGTACAACGTTATATAGTATTACGATATAACGTATAACGTTATATAGTATTACGTTATAACGTACAACGTTATATATAATTACGATATAACGTATAACGTTATATAGTAATACGATATAACGTATGACGTTATATAGTAATAGGATATATCGTATGACGTTATATAGTATTACGTTATAACGTGCAACGTTATATGGTATTACGTAATAACGTATAACGTTATATAATATTACGATATATCGTATAACGTTATATAGTATTACGATATAACGTATAACGTTATATAGTATTACGTTATAACGTATAACGTTATATAGTAATAGGATATAACGTATGACGTTATATAGTATTACGTTATAACGTATAACGTTATATATATATTAAGATATAACGTACAACGTTATATATAATTACGATATAACGTATAACGTTATATAGTATTACGTTATAACGTATAACGTTATATAGTATTACGATATAGCGTATAACGTTATATGGTATTACGATATAACGTATAACGTTATATAGTATTACGATATAACGTATAACGTTATATAGTATTACGATATAACGTATAACGTTATATAGTAATACGATATATCGTATAACGTTATATAGTATTACGATATAACGTATAACGTTATATAGTATTACGATATAACGTATAACGTTATATAGTATTACGATATAACGTATAACGTTATATAGTATTACGATATAACGTACAACGTTATATAGTATTACGATATAACGTATAACGTTATATGTTATTACGTTATAACGTATAACGTTATATAGTATTACGTTATAACGTATAACGTTATATAGTATTACGATATAACGTACAACGTTATATAGTATTACGATATAACGTATAACGTTATATAGTAATACGATATAACGTATGACGTTATATAGTATTACGTTATAACGTATAACGTTATATAGTATTACGTTATAACGTATAACGTTATATAGTAATAGGATATATCGTATGACGTTATATAGTATTACGATATAACGTATAACGTTATATAGTATTACGTTATAACGTATAACGTTATATAGTATTACGTTATAACGTATAACGTTATATAGTATTACGATATATACGTATAACGTTATATAGTATTACGATATATCGTATAACGTTATATATAATTACGATATAACGTATAA
This sequence comes from Bombus balteatus, assembly GCA_019201815.1. Lineage (NCBI taxonomy): Eukaryota > Metazoa > Arthropoda > Insecta > Hymenoptera > Apidae > Bombus > Bombus balteatus. The sequence goes on along the minus strand of JAFJHM010000110.1, from coordinate 43,989 downwards.
CGTTATATAGTATTACGATTATAACGTACAACGTTATATAGTATTACGATATAACGTATAACGTTATATGGAATTACGAAATAACGTATAACGTTATATGTTATAACGTTGTAACGTATAACGTTATATAGTAATAGGATATATCGTATGACGTTATATAGTATTACGATATAACGTACAACGTTATATAGTATTACGATATAACGTATAACGTTATACAGTATTACGATATAACGTATAACGTTATATAGTATTACGTTATAACGTATAACGTTATATAGTATTACGTTATAACGTATAACGTTATATAGTAATACGATATAACGTATAACGTTATATAGTATTACGATATAACGTACAACGTTATATAGTATTACGATATAACGTATAACGTTATATAGTATTACGATATAACGTATAACGTTATATAGTATTACGTTATAACGTACAACGTTATATAGTATTACGATATAACGTATAACGTTATATAGTATTACGTTATAACGTATAACGTTATATAGTATTACGATATAACGTATAACGTTATATGGTATTACGATATAACGTATAACGTTATATAGTATTACGATATAACGTATAACGTTATATAGTATTACGATATAACGTATAACGTTATATAGTAATAGGATATAACGTATGACGTTATATAGTATTACGTTATAACGTACAACGTTATATAGTATTACGTTATAACGTATAACGTTATATAATATTACGATATAACGTATAACGTTATATAGTATTACGTTATAACGTACAACGTTATATGGTATTACGATATAGCGTATAACGTTATATGGTATTACGATATAACGTATAACGTTATATAGTATTACGTTATAACGTATGACGTTATATAGTAATAGGATATAACGTATAACGTTATATAGTATTACGTTATAACGTACAACGTTATATGGTATTACGTTATAACGTATAACGTTATATAGTATTACGATATATCGTATAACGTTATATAGTATTACGATATAACGTATAACGTTATATAGTATTACGTTATAACGTATAACGTTATATAGTATTACGATATAACGTACAACGTTATATAGTATTACGATATAACGTATAACGTTATATAGTATTACGATATGACGTATAACGTTATATAGTAATAGGATATATCGTATAACGTTATATAGTATTACGTTATAACGTACAACGTTATATAGTATTACGATATAACGTATAACGTTATATAGTATTACGATATAACGTATAACGTTATATAGTATTACGTTATAACGTATAACGTTATATAGTAGTACGATATAACGTATGACGTTATATAGTATTACGTTATAACGTATAACGTTATATAGTATTACGTTATAACGTATAACGTTATATAGTATTACGTTATTATATAGTATTACGTTATAACGTACAACGTTATATAGTATTACGATATAACGTATAACGTTATATAGTATTACGATATAACGTATAACGTTATATAGTAATAGGATATACCGTATGACGTTATATAGTATTACGTTATAACGTACAACGTTATATAGTATTACGATATAACGTATAACGTTATATAGTAATAGGATATAACGTATGACGTTATATAGTATTACGTTATAACGTACAACGTTATATAGTATTACGATATAACGTATAACGTTATGCAGTATTACGATATAACGTATAACGTTATATAGTATTACGATATAACGTATAACGTTATATAGTATTACGATATAACGTATAACGTTATATAGTATTACGTTATAACGTATAACGTTATATAGTATTACGTTATAACGTATAACGTTATATAGTATTACGTTATAACGTATAACGTTATATAGTATTACGATATATCGTATAACGTTATATAGTATTACGATATATCGTATAACGTTATATATAATTACGATATAACGTATAACGTTATATAGTATTACGTTATAACGTACAACGTTATATAGTATTACGATATAACGTATAACGTTATATGGAATTACGAAATAACGTATAACGTTATATGTTATAACGTTGTAACGTATAACGTTATATAGTAATAGGATATATCGTATGACGTTATATAGTATTACGATATAACGTACAACGTTATATAGTATTACGATATAACGTATAACGTTATACAGTATTACGATATAACGTATAACGTTATATAGTATTACGTTATAACGTATAACGTTATATAGTATTACGTTATAACGTATAACGTTATATAGTAATAGGATATAACGTATGACGTTATATAGTATTACGATATAACGTACAACGTTATATAGTATTACGATATAACGTATAACGTTATACAGTATTACGATATATCGTATAACGTTATATAGTATTACGTTATAACGTATAACGTTATATAGTATTACGTTATAACGTATAACGTTATATAGTAATAGGATATATCGTATGACGTTATATAGTATTACGATATAACGTACAACGTTATATGGTATTACGTTATAACGTATAACGTTATATAGTATTACGATATATCGGATAACGTTATATAGTATTACGATATAACGTATAACGTTATATAGTATTACGTTATAACGTATAACGTTATATAGTATTACGTTATAACGTACAACGTTATATAGTATTACGATATAACGTATAACGTTATATAGTATTACGTTATAACGTATAACGTTATATAGTAATAGGATATATCGTATGACGTTATATAGTATTACGTTATAACGTATAACGTTATATAGTATTACGTTATAACGTATAACGTTATATAGTATTACGTTATAACGTATAACGTTATATAGTATTACGATATAACGTATAACGTTATATAGTATTACGTTATAACGTATAACGTTATATAGTATTACGATATATCGTATAACGTTATATAGTATTACGTTATAACGTATAACGTTATATAGTATTACGTTATAACGTATAACGTTATATAGTATTACGTTATAACGTACAACGTTATATAGTACTACGATATAACGTATAACGTTATATAGTATTACGATATAACGTACAACGTTATATATAATTACGATATAACGTATAACGTTATATAGTATTACGTTATAACGTATAACGTTATATGGTATTACGATATAACGTATAACGTTATATGGTATTACGATATAACGTATAACGTTATATAGTAATAGGATATATCGTATGACGTTATATAGTATTACGTTATAACGTATAACGTTATATAGTATTACGTTATAACGTATAACGTTATATAGTATTACGTTATAACGTACAACGTTATATAGTATTACGATATAACGTATAACGTTATATAGTATTACGATATAACGTATAACGTTATATAGTATTACGTTATAACGTATAACGTTATATAGTATTACGTTATAACGTACAACGTTATATGGTATTACGATATAACGTATAACGTTATATGGTATTACGATATAACGTATAACGTTATATAGAAATAGGATATATCGTATGACGTTATATAGTATTACGATATAACGTATAACGTTATATAATGATAGGATATATCGTATGACGTTATATAGTATTACGTTATAACGTACAACGTTATATAGTATTACGATATAACGTATAACGTTATATGTTATAACGTTATAACGTATATCGTTATATAGTATTACGTTATAACGTATAACGTTATATAGTATCACTTTATAACGTTCAACGTTATATAGTATTACGATATAACGTATAACGTTATATGTTATAACGTTATAACGTATAACGTTATATAGTATTACGATATAACGTACAACGTTATATATAATTACGATATAACGTATGACGTTATATAGTATTACGTTGTAACGTACAACGTTATATGGTATTACGATATAACGTATAACGTTATATAGTATTACGATATAACGTATAACGTTATATAGTAATAGGATATATCGTATGACGTTATATAGTATTACGTTATAACGTACAACGTTATATAGTATTACGATATAACGTATAACGTTATATAGTATTACGATATAACGTACAACGTTATATATAATTACGATATAACGTATAACGTTATATAGTAATAGGATATATCGTATGACGTTATATAGTAATAGGATATATCGTATGACGTTACATAGTATTTCGTTATAACGTGCAACGTTATATGGTATTACGTAATACGTATAACGTTATATAATATTACGATATATCGGATAACGTTATATAGTATTACGATATAACGTATAACGTTATATAGTATTACGTTATAACGTATAACGTTATATAGCAATAGGATATACCGTATGACGTTATATAGTATTACGTTATAACGTACAACGTTATATATAATTAAGATATAACGTATAACGTTATATATAATTACGATATAACGTATAACGTTATATAGTATTACGTTATAACGTACAACGTTATATGGTATTACGATATAGCGTATAACGTTATATGGTATTACGATATAACGTATAACGTTATATAGTATTACGTTATAACGTATAACGTTATATAGTATTACGTTATAACGTATAACGTTATATAGTAATACGATATATCGTATGACGTTATATAGTATTACGATATAACGTATAACGTTATACAGTATTACGATATATCGTATAACGTTATACAGTATTACGATATATCGGATAACGTTATATAGTATTACGATATAACGTACAACGTTATATAGTATTACGATATAACGTATAACGTTATATGTTATTACGTTATAACGTATATCGTTATATAGTATTACGTTATAACGTATAACGTTATATAGTATTACTTTATAACGTTCAACGTTATATAGTATTACGATATAACGTATAATGTTATATAGTAACAGGATATATCGTATGACGTTATATAGTATTACGTTATAACGTATAACGTTATATAGTATTACGTTATAACGTATAACGTATTATAGTAATAGGATATATCGTATGACGTTATATAGTATTACGATATAACGTATAACGTTATATAGTATTACGTTATAACGTATAACGTTATATAGTATTACGTTATAACGTATAACGTTATACAGTATTACGATATATCGTATAACGTTATACAGTATTACGATATATCGTATAACGTTATATATAATTACGATATAACGTATAACGTTATATAGTATTACGTTATAACGTACAACGTTATATAGTATTACGATATAACGTATAACGTTATATGGAATTACGAAATAACGTATAACGTTATATGTTATAACGTTGTAACGTATAACGTTATATAGTAATAGGATATATCGTATGACGTTATATAGTATTACGATATAACGTACAACGTTATATAGTATTACGATATAACGTATAACGTTATACAGTATTACGATATATCGTATAGCGTTATATAGTATTACGTTATAACGTATAACGTTATATAGTATTACGTTATAACGTATAACGTTATATAGTAATAGGATATATCGTATGACGTTATATAGTATTACGATATAACGTACAACGTTATATAGTATTACGATATAACGTATAAAGTTATACAGTATTACGATATATCGTATGACGTTATATAGTATTACGTTATAACGTACAACGTTATATAGTATTACGATATAACGTATAACGTTATATAGTATTACGTTATAACGTACAACGTTATATGGTATTACGATATAACGTATAACGTTATATAGTATTACGATATAACGTATAACGTTATATAGTATAACGATATGACGTATAACGTTATATAGTAATAGGATATATCGTATGACGTTATATAGTAATAGGATATATCGTATGACGTTACATAGTATTTCGTTATAACGTGCAACGTTATATGGTATTACGTAATACGTATAACGTTATATAATATTACGATATATCGGATAACGTTATATAGTATTACGTTATAACGTACAAAGTTATATGGTATTACGATATAACGTATAACGTTATATGGTATTACGATATAACGTATAACGTTATATAGTATAACGATATGACGTATAACGTTATATAGTAATAGGATATATCGTATGACGTTATATAGTATTTCGTTATAACGTGCAACGTTATATGGTATTACGTTATAACGTATAACGTTATATAATATTACGATATATCGGATAACGTTATATAGTATTACGATATAACGTATAACGTTATATAGTATTACGTTATAACGTATAACGTTATATAGTATCACTTTATAACGTACAACGTTATGTAGTATTACGATATAACGTATAACGTTATATAGTATTACGATATGACGTATAACGTTATATAGTAATAGGATATATCGTATGACGTTATATAGTATTACGTTATAACGTACAACGTTATATAGTATTACGATATAACGTATAACGTTATACAGTATTACGATATAACGTATAACGTTATATAGTATTACGTTATAACGTATAACGTTATATAGTAGTAGGATATATCGTATGACGTTATATAGTATTACGTTATAACGTATAACGTCATATAGTATTACGTTATATCGTATAACGTTATATAGTATTACGTTATATAGTATTACGTTATAACGTACAACGTTATATGGTATTACGATATAACGTATAACGTTATATAGTATTACGATATAACGTATAACGTTATATAGCAATAGGATATACCGTATGACGTTATATAGTATTACGTTATAACGTACAACATTATATATAATTAAGATATAACGAATAATGTTATATAGTAACAGGATATATCGTATGACGTTATATAGTATTACGTTATAACGTACAACGTTATATAGTATTACGATATAACGTATAACGTTATACAGTATTACGATATATCGTATAACGTTATATAGTATTACGATATAACGTATAACGTTATATAGTAATACGATATATCGTATAACGTTATATAGTATTACGTTATAACGTATAACGTTATATAGTATTACGTTATAACGTATAACGTTATATAGTATTACGTTATAACGTATAACGTTATACAGTATTACGATATATCGTATAACGTTATATAGTATTACGATATAACGTATAACGTTATATATAATTACGATATAACGTATAACGTTATATAGTATTACGTTATAACGTACAACGTTATATAGTATTACGATATAACGTATAACGTTATATGGAATTACGAAATAACGTATAACGTTATATGTTATAACGTTGTAACGTATAACGTTATATAGTAATAGGATATATCGTATGACGTTATATAGTATTACGATATAACGTACAACGTTATATAGTATTACGATATAACGTATAACGTTATACAGTATTACGATATATCGTATAACGTTATATAGTATTACGTTATAACGTATAACGTTATATAGTATTACGTTATAACGTATAACGTTATATAGTAATAGGATATACCGTATGACGGTATATAGTATTACGATATAACGTACAACGTTATATAGTATTACGATATAACGTATAACGTTATATAGTATTACGATATATCGTATAACGTTATATAGTATTACGTTATAACGTATAACGTTATATAGTATTACGTTATAACGTATAACGTTATATAGTAATACGATATATCGTATAACGTTATATAGTATTACGATATAACGTATAACGTTATATAGTATTACGTTATAACGTATAACGTTATATAATATTACGATATAACGTATAACGTTATATAGTATTACGATATAACGTATAACGTTATATAGTATTACGTTATAACGTATAACGTTATATAGTATTACGTTATAACGTACAACGTTATATAGTATTACGATATAACGTATAACGTTATATAGTATTACGTTATAACGTATAACGTTATATAGTATTACGATATAACGTATAACGTTATATAGTATTACGTTATAACGTATAACGTTATATAGTATTACGTTATAACGTATATCGTTATATAGTATTACGTTATAACGTACAACGTTATATAGTATTACGATATAACGTATAACGTTATATGGTATTACGATATAACGTATAACGTTATATAGTATTACGATATAACGTATAACGTTATATAGTATTACGATATAACGTATAACGTTATATAGTATTACGATATAACGTATAACGTTATATAGTATTACGATATAACGTATAACGTTATATAGTAATACGATATAACGTATAACGTTATATAGTATTACGTTATAACGTATAACGTTATATAGTATTACGTTATAACGTATAACGTTATATAGTATTACGTTATAACGTATAACGTTATATAGTATTACGATATAACGTATAACGTTATATAGTATTACGATATAACGTATAACGTTATATAGTATTACGTTATAACGTATAACGTTAATAGTATTACGTTATAACGTATAACGTTATATAGTATTACGTTATAACGTATAACGTTATATAGTATTACGATATAACGTATAACGTTATATAGTATTACGATATAACGTATAACGTTATATAGTATTACGATATAACGTATAACGTTATATAGTATTACGATATAACGTATAACGTTATAGTTATATATTTACGTTTATAACGTATAACGTTATATATATACGTTATAACGTATAACGTTATATAGTATTACGATATAACGTATAACGTTATATAGTATTACGATATAACGTATAACGTTATATAGTATTACGATATAACGTATAACGTTATATAGTATTACGATATAACGTATAACGTTATATAGTATTACGATATAACGTATAACGTTATATAGTATTACGATATAACGTATAACGTTATATAGTATTACGTTATAACGTATAACGTTATATAGTATTACGATATAACGTATAACGTTATATAGTATTACGTTATAACGTATAACGTTATATAGTATTACGTTATAACGTATAACGTTATATAGTAATAGGATATATCGTATGACGTTATATAGTATTACGTTATAACGTACAACGTTATATAGTATTACGATATAACGTATAACGTTATATAGTAATACGATATAACGTATAACGTTATATAGTATTTCGTTATACGTTATAACGTATAACGTTATATAGTATTACGTTATAACGTATAACGTTATATAGTATTACGTTATAACGTATAACGTTATATAGTATTACGATATAACGTATAACGTTATATAGTATTACGATATAACGTATAACGTTATATAGAATTACGATATAACGTATAACGTTATATAGTATTACGTTATAACGTACAACGTTATATAGTATTACGATATAACGTATAACGTTATATGGTATTACGATATAACGTATAACGTTATATAGTATTACGTTATAACGTATAACGTTATATAGTAATACGATATATCGTATGACGTTATATAGTATTACGATATAACGTACAACGTTATATAGTATTACGATATAACGTATAACGTTATATAGTATTACGATATAACGTATAACGTTATATAGTATTACGTTATAACGTATAACGTTATATAGTATTACGTTATAACGTATAACGTTATATAGTAATACGATATAACGTATAACGTTATATAGTATTACGATATAACGTACAACGTTATATAGTATTACGATATAACGTATAACGTTATATAGTATTACGATATATCGTATAACGTTATATAGTATTACGTTATAACGTATAACGTTATATAGTATTACGTTATAACGTATAACGTTATATAGTAATACGATATATCGTATAACGTTATATAGTATTACGATATAACGTATAACGTTATATAGTATTACGATATAACGTATAACGTTATATAGTATTACGTTATAACGTATAACGTTATATAGTATTACGATATAACGTACAACGTTATATATAATTACGATATAACGTATAACGTTATATAGTATTACGTTATAACGTACAACGTTATATAGTATTACGATATAGCGTATAACGTTATATGGTATTACGATATAACGTATAACGTTATATAGTATTACGATATAACGTATAACGTTATATAGTAATAGGATATATCGTATAACGTTATATAGTATTACGTTATAACGTACAACGTTATATAGTATTACGATATAACGTATAACGTTATACAGTATTACGATATATCGTATAACGTTATATAGTATTACGTTATAACGTATAACGTTATATAGTAGTAGGATATAACGTATGACGTTATATAGTATTACGTTATAACGTATAACGTTATATAGTATTACGTTATATCGTATAACGTTATATAGTATAACGTTATATAGTATTACGTTATAACGTACAACGTTATATGGTATTACGATATAACGTATAACGTTATATAGTATTACGATATAACGTATAACGTTATATAGTAATAGGATATATCGTATGACGTTATATAGTATTACGTTATAACGTACAACGTTATATGGTATTACGTTATAACGTATAACGTTATATAATATTACGATATAACGGATAACGTTATATAGTATTACGATATAACGTATAACGTTATATAGTATTACGTTATAACGTATAACGTTATATAGTATTACGTTATAACGTACAACGTTATATAGTATTACGATATAACGTATAACGTTATATAGTATTACGTTATAACGTATAACGTTATATAGTAATAGGATATATCGTATGACGTTATATAGTATTACGTTATAACGTATAACGTTATATAGTATTACGTTATAACGTACAACGTTATATGGTATTACGATATAGCGTATAACGTTATATGGTATTACGATATAACGTATAACGTTATATAGTAATAGGATATATCGTATGACGTTATATAGTATTACGTTATAACGTATAACGTTATATAGTATTACGATATAACGTATAACGTTATACAGTATTACGATATATCGTATAACGTTATATAGTATTACGTTATAACGTATAACGTTATATAGTATTACGTTATAACGTATAACGTTATATAGTAGTACGATATAACGTATAACGTTATATAGTATTACGATATAACGTATAACGTTATATGGAATTACGAAATAACGTATAACGTTATATGTTATAACGTTGTAACGTATAACGTTATATAGTAATAGGATATATCGTATGACGTTATATAGTATTACGATATAACGTACAACGTTATATAGTATTACGATATAACGTATAACGTTATATAGTATTACGATATATCGTATAACGTTATATAGTATTACGTTATAACGTATAACGTTATATAGTATTACGTTATAACGTATAACGTTATATAGTAATAGGATATATCGTATGACGTTATATAGTATTACGATATAACGTACAACGTTATATAGTATTACGATATAACGTATAAAGTTATATAGTATTACGATATATCGTATAACGTTATATAGTATTACGTTATAACGTATAACGTTATATAGTATTACGTTATAACGTACAACGTTATATAGTATTACGATATAACGTATAACGTTATATAGTATTACGATATAACGTATAACGTTATATGTTATAACGTTATAACGTATAACGTTATATAGTATTACGATATAACGTATAACGTTATATATAATTACGATATAACGTATAACGTTATATAGTAATAGGATATATCGTATGACGTTATATAGTATTACGTTATAACGTACAACGTTATATAGTATTACGTTATAACGTATAACGTTATATAGTATTACGATATAACGTACAACGTTATATAGTATTACGTTATAACGTACAACGTTATATATAATTACGATATAACGTATAATGTTATATAGTAACAGGATATATCGTATGACGTTATATAGTATTACGTTATAACGTACAACGTTATATAGTATTACGATATAACGTATAACGTTATATAGTATTACGATATATCGTATAACGTTATATAGTATTACGTTATAACGTATAACGTTATATAGTATTACGTTATAACGTATAACGTTATATAGTATTACGATATAACGTACAACGTTATATAGTATTACGATATAACGTATAACGTTATATAGTATTACGATATAACGTATAACGTTATATAGTAATTGGATATATCGTATGACGTTATATAGTATTACGTTATAACGTACAACGTTATATAGTATTACGTTATAACGTATAACGTTATATAGTATTACGATATAACGTATAACGTTATATGTTATAACGTTATAACGTATAACGTTATATAGTATTACGATATAACGTACAACGTTATATAGTATTACGATATAACGTATAACGTTATATAGTATTACGATATAGCGTATAACGTTATATAGTATTACGATATAACGTATAACGTTATATAGTATTACGTTATAACGTATAACGTTATATAGTAATAGGATATATCGTATGACGTTATATAGTATTACGTTATAACGTATAACGTCATATAGTATTACGTTATAACGTATAACGTTATATAGTATTACGTTATAACGTATAACGTTATATAGTATTACGATATAACGTACAACGTTATATAGTATTACGTTATAACGTATAACGTTATATAGTATTACGATATAACGTACAACGTTATATATAATTACGATATAACGTATAACGTTATATAGTACTACGATATAACGTATAACGTTATATAGTATTACGATATAACGTATAACGTTATATAGTATTACGTTATAACGTATAACGTTATATAGTAATAGGATATATCGTATGACGTTATATAGTATTACGTTATAACGTATAACGTCATATAGTATTACGTTATAACGTATAACGTTATATAGTATTACGTTATAACGTATAACGTTATATAGTATTACGTTATAACGTACAACGTTATATAGTATTACGCTATAACGTATAACGTTATATAGTATTACGATATAACGTATAACGTTATATGTTATAACGTTATAACGTATAACGTTATATAGTATTACGATATAACGTACAACGTTATATAGTATTACGATATAACGTATAACGTTATATAGTACTACGATATAACGTATAACGTTATATAATATTACGATATAACGTATAACGTTATATAGTATTACGTTATAACGTATAACGTTATATAGTAATAGGATATATCGTATGACGTTATATAGTATTACGTTATAACGTATAACGTTATATAGTATTACGTTATAACGTATAACGTTATATAGTATTACGTTATAACGTATAACGTTATATAGTATTACGTTATAACGTACAACGTTATATAGTATTACGTTATAACGTACAACGTTATATAGTATTACGATATAACGTATAACGTTATATATTATTACGTTATAACGTATAACGTTATATAGTATTACGATATAACGTACAACGTTATATATAATTACGTTATAACGTATAACGTTATATAGTAATACGATATATCGTATGACGTTATATAGTATTACGTTATAACGTACAACGTTATATAGTATTACGATATAACGTATAACGTTATATGGTATTACGATATAACGTATAACGTTATATAGTATTACGATATAACGTATAACGTTATATAGTAATACGATATATCGTATGACGTTATATAGTATTACGTTATAACGTACAACGTTATATAGTATTACGATATAACGTATAACGTTATACAGTATTACGATATATCGTATAACGTTATATAGTATTACGTTATAACGTATAACGTTATATAGTAGTAGGATATATCGTATGACGTTATATAGTATTACGTTATAACGTATAACGTTATATAGTATTACGTTATAACGTATAACGTTATATAGTATTACGTTATATAGTATACGTTATAACGTACACGTTATATGGTATTACGATATAACGTATAACGTTATATAGTATTACGATATAACGTATAACGTTATATAGTAATAGGATATATCGTATGACGTTATATAGTATTACGTTATAACGTACAACGTTATATGGTATTACGTTATAACGTATAACGTTATATAGTATTACGTTATAACGTACAACGTTATATGGTATTACGATATAACGTATAACGTTATATGGTATTACGATATAACGTATAACGTTATATAGAAATAGGATATATCGTATAACGTTATATAGTATTACGTTATAACGTATAACGTTATATAGTATTACAATATAACGTATAACGTTATACAGTATTACGATATATCGTATAACGTTATATAGTATTACGTTATAACGTATAACGTTATATAGTATTACGTTATAACGTATAACGTTATATAATAGTACGATATATCTGATAACGTTATATAGTATTACGATATAACGTATAACGTTATATAGTATTACGTTATAACGTATAACGTTATATAGCAATAGGATATACCGTATGACGTTATATAGTATTACGTTATAACGTACAACGTTATATATAATTAAGATATAACGTATAATGTTATATAGTAATAGGATATATCGTATGACGTTATATAGTATTACGTTATAACGTACAACGTTATATAGTATTACGATATAACGTATAACGTTATATAGTATTACGATATATCGTATAACGTTATATAGTATTACGTTATAACGTATAACGTTATATAGTATTACGATATAACGTATAACGTTATATAGTATTACGATATAACGTACAACGTTATATAGTATTACGATATAACGTATAACGTTATATAGTATTACGATATAACGTATAACGTTATATAATAATAGGATATATCGTATGACGTTATATAGAATTACGTTATAACGTACAACGTTATATAGTATTACGATATAACGTATAACGTTATATAGTATTACGATATAACGTATAACGTTATATAGTATTACGTTATAACGTGTAACGTTATATAGTATTACGTTATAACGTATAACGTTATATAGTATTACGTTATAACGTATAACGTTATATAGTATTACGTTATAACGTATAACGTTATATAGTATCACTTTATAACGTACAACGTTATATAGTATTACGATATAACGTATAACGTTATACAGTATTACGATATAACGTATAACGTTATATAGTATTACGATATAACGTATAACGTTATATAATAATAGGATATATCGTATAACGTTATATAGAATTACGTTATAACGTACAACGTTATATAGTATTACGATATAACGTATAACGTTATATAGTATTACGATATAACGTATAACGTTATATAGTATTACGTTATAACGTATAACGTTATATAGTATTACGTTATATCGTATAACGTTATATAGTATTACGTTATAACGTATAACGTTATATAGTATTACGTTATAACGTATAACGTTATATAGTATTACGTTATAACGTACAACGTTATATAGTATTACGATATAACGTATAACGTTATATAGTATTACGATATAACGTATAACGTTATATAGTATTACGATATAACGTACAACGTTATATGGTATTACGATATAACGTATAACGTTATATGTTATTACGTTATAACGTATAACGTTATATAGTATTACGTTATAACGTATAACGTTATATAGTATTACGATATAACGTATAACGTTATATAGTATTACGTTATAACGTATAACGTTATATAGTATTACGATATAACGTATAACGTTATATAGTATTACGTTATAACGTATAACGTTATATAGTAATACGATATAACGTATAACGTTATATAGTATTACGTTATAACGTATAACGTTATATGTTATTACGTTATAACGTATAACGTTATATAGTATTACGTTATAACGTATAACGTTATATAGTATTACGATATAACGTATAACGTTATATAGTATTACGTTATAACGTATAACGTTATATAGTATTACGATATAACGTATAACGTTATATAGTATTACGATATAACGTATAACGTTATATAGTATTACGTTATAACGTATAACGTTATATAGTATTACGTTATAACGTATAACGTTATATAATAGTACGATATAACTGATAACGTTATATAGTATTACGTTATAACGTATAACGTTATATAGTATTACGTTATAACGTATAACGTTATATAGTATTACGTTATAACGTTACGTTATATAGTATTACGTTATAACGTATATCGTTATATAGTATTACGTTATAACGTATAACGTTATACTATATTACGATATAACGTATAACGTTATATAGTATTACGATATAACGTATAACGTTATACAGTATTACGATATAACGTATAACGTTATATAGTATTTCTTTATAACGTACAACGTTATATGGTATTACGATATAACGTATAACGTTATATAGTTTTACGTTATAACGTATAACGTTATATAGTATTACGATATAACGTATAACGTTATATAGTATTACGATATATCGTATAACGTTATATAGTATTACGTTATAACGTATAACGTTATATAGTATTACGTTATATACGTTATATAGTATTACGTTATATATAGTTATATAGTATATATCGTATGACGTTATATAGTGTTTCGTTATAACGTATAACGTTATATGGTATTACGTTATAACGTATAACGTTATATAGTAATAGTATATATCGTATGACGTTATATAGTATTACGATATAACGTACAACGTTATATAGTATTACGATATAACGTATAACGTTATGCAGTATTACGATATATCGTATAACGTTATACAGTATTACGATATATCGTATAACGTTATATAGTATTACGTTATAACGTATAACGTTATATAGTATTACGTTATAACGTATAACGTTATATGGTATTACGATATAACGTATAACGTTATATAGTATTACGATAAAACGTATAACGTTATATAGTAATATGATATATCGTATGACGTTATATAGTATTACGTTATAACGTACAACGTTATATAGTATTACAATATAACGTATAACGTTATATAGTATTACGATATAACGTATAACGTTATATAGTATTACGTTATAACGTATAACGTTATATAGTATTACGATATAACGTATAACGTTATATAGTAATAGGATATATCGTATGACGTTATATAGTATTACGTTATAACGTACAACGTTATATAGTATTACAATATAACGTATAACGTTATACAGTATTACGTTATAACGTATAGCGTTATAGAGTATTACGGTATAACGTATAACGTTATATAGTATTACGATATATCGTATAACGTTATATAGTATTACGTTATAACGTACAATGTTATATGGTATTACGTTATAACGTATAACGTTATATGGTATTACGATATAACGTACAACGTTATATGGTACTACGATATAACGTATAACGTTATATGTTATTACGTTATAAGGTATAACGTTATACAGTATTACGTTATAACGTTTAACGTTATATAGTAATAGGATATATCGTATGACGTTATATAGTATTACGTTATAACGTATAACGTTATATAGTATTACGTTATATCGTATAACGATATATAAGATTACGTTATAACGTATAACGATATATAGTATTACGATATAACGTATAACGTTATGTGGTATTACGACACACAGTATAACTTTATATAGTATTACGTTATACCGTATAACGTTATATAACGGTACGATATATCGGATAACGTCATATAGTATTACGCTATATCGTATAACGTTATATAATATTACGGTATATCGGATAACGTCATATGTTATTACGTTATTACGTATAACGTTATAAAGTATTACGTTATAACGTACAACGTTATATAGTATTACGATATAACGTATAACGTTATATAGTATTACATTATAACGTATAACGTTATATAGTATTACGTTATAACGTATAACGTTATATAGTATTACGATATAACGTATAACGTTATATAGTATTACGTTATAACGTATAACGTTATATATTATTACGTTATAACGTATAACGTTATATAGTATTACGTTATAACGTATAACGTTATATAGTATTACGATATAACGTACAACGTTATATAGTATTACGATATAACGTATAACGTTATATAGTATTACGATATAACGTATAACGTTATATAGTATTACGATATAACGTATAACGTTATATAGTATTACGTTATAACGTATAACGTTATATAGTATTACGATATAACGTATAACGTTATATAGTATTACGATATAACGTATAACGTTATATAGTATTACGTTATAACGTATAACGTTATATAGTATTACGATATAACGTATAACGTTATATAGTATTACGATATAACGTATAACGTTATATAGTATTACGTTATAACGTATAACGTTATATAGTAATACGTTATAACGTATAACGTTATATAGTATTACGATATAACGTATAACGTTATATAGTATTACGATATAACGTATAACGTTATATAGTATTACGATATAACGTATAACGTTATATAGTATTACGATATAACGTATAACGTTATATAGTATTACGTTATAACGTATAACGTTATATAGTATTACGATATAACGTAAACGTTATATATATACGATATATCGTATAACGTTATATAGTATTACGTTATAACGTATAACGTTATATAGTAATACGTTATAACGTATAACGTTATATAGTATTACGTTATAACGTATAACGTTATATAGTATTACGATATAACGTATAACGTTATATAGTATTACGTTATAACGTATAACGTTATATAGTATTACGATATAACGTATAACGTTATATAGTATTACGATATAACGTATAACGTTATATAGTATTACGTTATAACGTATAACGTTATATAGTATTACGATATAACGTATGACGTTATATAGTATTACGATATAACGTATAACGTTATATAGTATTACGTTATAACGTATAACGTTATATAGTATTACGTTATAACGTATAACGTTATATAGTATTACGATATAACGTATAACGTTATATGGTAATACGATATAAAGTATAACGTTATATAGTATTACGTTATAACGTATAACGTTATATGGTATTACGATATAACGTATAACGTTATATAGTATTACGTTATAACGTATAACGTTATATAGTATTACGATATAACGTATAACGTTATATAGTATTACGTTATAACGTATAACGTTATATAGTATTACGATATAACGTATAACGTTATATAGTATTACGTTATAGTAACGTTATATAGTATTAATATAACGTATAACGTTATATAGTATTACGTTATAACGTATAACGTTATATAGTATTACGTTATAACGTATAACGTTATATAGTATTACGATATAACGTATAACGTTATATAGTATTACGTTATAACGTATAACGTTATATAGTATTACGTTATATCGTATAACGTTATATAGTATTACGTTATAACGTAGAACGTTATATAGTATTACGATATAACGTATAACGTTATATAGTATTACGTTATAACGTATAACGTTATATAGTAATAGGATATATCGTATGACGTTATATAGTATTACGTTATAACGTACAACGTTATATGGTATTACGTTATAACGTATAACGTTATATAATATTACGATATATCGGATAACGTTATATAGTATTACGATATAACGTATAACGTTATATAGTATTACGTTATAACGTATAACGTTATATAGTATTACGTTATAACGTATAACGTTATATAGTATTACGATATAACGTATAACGTTATATAGTATTACGTTATAACGTATAACGTTATATGGTAATACGATATATCGTATAACGTTATATAGTATTACGATATAACGTATAACGTTATATAGTATTACGTTATAACGTATAACGTTATATGGTAATACGATATATCGTATGACGTTATATAGTATTACGGTATAACGTATAACGTTATATGGTATTACGTTATAACGTATAACGTTATATAGTATTACGATATAAGGTATAACGTTATATATAATTACGATATAACGTATAACGTTATATAGTATTACGATATAACGTATAACGTTATATAGTAATACGTTATATCGTATAACGATATATAAGATTTTGTTATAACGTATAACGTTATATAGTATTACGATATAACGTATAACGTTATGTGGTATTACGACACACAGTATAACTTTATATAGTATTACGTTATACCGTATAACGTTATATAACGTTACGATATATCGGATAACGTTATATAGTATTACGCTATATCGCATAACGTTATATAATATTACGGTATATCGGATAACGTCATATGCTATTACGTTATTACGTATAACGTTATAAAGTATCACTTTATAACGTACAACGTTATATAGTATTACGATATAACGTATAACGTTACATAGTATTACATTATAACGTATAACGTTATATAGCATTACGTTATGTCGTATAACGTTATATAGTATTACGTTATAACGTATAACGTTATATGGTAATAGGATATATCGTATGACGTTATATAGTATTACGTTATAACGTATAACGTTATATGGTATTACGTTATAACGTATAACGTTATATGGTATTACGATATAACGTACAACGTTATATAGTATTACGATATATCGTATAACGATATATAGTATTACGTTATAGCGTATAACGTTATATAGTAATAGGATGTATCCTATGAAGTTGTATAGTATTACGTTATAACGTACAACGTTATATGGTATTACGATATAACGTACAACGTTATATGGTATTACGAAATAACGTATAACGTTATATGTTATTACGTTATAACGTACAACGTTATATGGTATTACGATATATCGTATGACGTTATATAGTATTACGTTATAACGTGTAACGTTATATAGTATTACGTTATATCGTTTAACGTTATATAGTATTACGTTATAACGTATAACGTTATATAGTATTACGATATATCGTATAACGTTATATAGTATTACGTTATAACGTATAACGTTATAAAGTAATAGGATATATCGTATGACGTTATATAGGATTTCGTTATAACGTACAACGATATATGGTATTACGTTATATAGTATAACGTTATAATATTACGATATATCGTATAACGTTATATAGTATTACGTTATAACGTATAACGTTATATAGTATTACGTTATAACGTATAACGTTATATAGAATTACGATATAACGTACCACGTTATATAGTATTACGTTATAACGTATAACGTTATATAGTATTACGTTATAACGTATAACGTTATATGGTAATAGGATATATCGTATAACGTTATATAGTATTACGATATAACGTATAACGTTATATAGTATTACGTTATAACGTATAACGTTATATGGTAATAGGATATATCGTATGACGTTATATAGTATTACGGTATAACGTATAACGTTATATGGTATTACGTTATAACGTATAACGTTATATAGTATTACGATATAACGTATAACGTTATATATAATTACGATATAACGTATAACGTTATATAGTATTACGATATAACGTATAACGTTATATAGTATTACGTTATATCGTATAACGTTATATAGATTTTGTTATAACGTATAACGTTATATAGTATTACGATATAACGTATAACGTTATGTGGTATTACGATATAAGTATAACTTTATATAGTATTAGTTATACCGTATAACGTTATATAAGGTACGATATATCGTATAACGTTATATAGTATTACGCTATACGTATAACGTTATATAATATTACGGTATATCGGATAACGTCATATGCTATTAGTTATACGTATAACTTATAAAGTATTACTTTATAACGTACAACGTTATATAGTATTACGATATAACGTATACGTTATATAGTATTACATTATAACGTATAACGTTATATAGTATTACGTTATATCGTATAACGTTATATAGTATTACGTTATAACGTATAACGTTATATGGTAATAGGATATATCGTATAACGTTATATAGTATTACGTTATAACGTATAACGTTATATGGTATTACGTTATAACGTATAACGTTATATGGTATTACGATATAACGTACAACGTTATATAGTATTACGATATAACGTATAACGATATATAGTATTACGTTATAGCGTATAACGTTATATAGTAATAGGATATATCCTATGAAGTTATATAGTATTACGTTATAACGTACAACGTTATATGGTATTACGATATAACGTACAACGTTATATGGTATTACGATATAACGTATAACGTTATATGTTATTACGTTATAACGTACAACGTTATATGGTATTACGATATAACGTATGACGTTATATAGTATTCGTTATAACGTATAACGTTATATAGTATTACGATATAACGTATAACGTTATATAGTATTACGATATATCGTATAACGTTATATAGTATTACGTTATAACGTATAACGTTATATAGTATTACGTTATAACGTATAACGTTATATGGTATTACGATATATCGTATAACGTTATATAGTATTACGATATAACGTATAACGTTATATAGTATTACGTTATAACGTATAACGTTATATGGTAATAGGATATATCGTATGACGTTATATAGTATTACGTTATAACGTATAACGTTATATAGTATTACGTTATAACGTATAACGTTATATAGTATTACGATATAACGTATAACGTTATATAGAATTACGATATAACGTATAACGTTATATAGTATTACGATATAACGTATAACGTTATATAGTATTACGTTATATCGTATAACGTTATATAAGATTTTGTTATAACGTATAACGTTATATAGTATTACGTTATAACGTATAACGTTATATAGTATTAGGATATATCGTATAACGTTATATAGTATTACGTTATAACGTATAACGTTATATAGTATTACGTTATAACGTATAACGTTATATAGTATTACGTTATAACGTATAACGTTATATAGTATTACGTTATAACGTACAACGTTATATAGTATTACGTTATAACGTACAACGTTATATAGTATTACGATATAACGTATAACGTTATATAGTATTACGTTATAACGTATAACGTTATATAGTATTACGATATAACGTACAACGTTATATAGAATTACGATATAACGTATAACGTTATATAGAAATAGATATATCGTATAACGTTATATAGTATTACGTTATAACGTACAACGTTATATAGTATTACGATATAGCGTATAACGTTATATGGTATTACGATATAACGTATAACGTTATATAGTATTACGATATAACGTATAACGTTATATAGTAATAGGATATATCGTATGACGTTATATAGTATTACGTTATAACGTACAACGTTATATAGTATTACGATATAACGTATAACGTTATATAGTATTACGATATAACGTATAACGTTATATAGTATTACGTTATAACGTATAACGTTATATAGTAGTAGGATATATCGTATAACGTTATATAGTATTACGTTATAACGTATAACGTCATATAGTATTACGTTATATCGTATAACGTTATATAGTATTACGTTATATAGTATTACGTTATAACGTACAACGTTATATGGTATTACGATATAACGTATAACGTTATATAGTATTACGATATAACGTATAACGTTATATAGTAATAGGATATATCGTATGACGTTATATAGTATTACGTTATAACGTGCAACGTTATATGGTATTACGTTATAACGTATAACGTTATATAGTATTACGTTATAACGTACAACGTTATATGGTATTACGATATAGCGTATAACGTTATATGGTATTACGATATAACGTATAACGTTATATAGAAATAGGATATATCGTATGACGTTATATAGTATTACGTTATAACGTATAACGTTATATAGTATTACATTATAACGTATAACGTTATATAGTATTACGATATATCGTATAACGTTATATAGTATTACGTTATAACGTATAACGTTATATAGTATTACGTTATAACGTATAACGTTATATAATAGTACGATATAACGGATAACGTTATATAGTATTACGATATAACGTATAACGTTATATAGTATTACGTTATAACGTATAACGTTATATAGTATTACGATATACCGTATAACGTTATATAGTATTACGTTATAACGTACAACGTTATATATAATTACGATATAACGTATAATGTTATATAGTAATACGATATATCGTATAACGTTATATAGTATTACGTTATAACGTACAACGTTATATAGTATTACGATATAACGTATAACGTTATATAGTATTACGATATAACGTATAACGTTATATAGTATTACGTTATAACGTATAACGTTATATAGTATTACGTTATAACGATTAGTTATAAAAACGTACGTTATATAGTACTAACGTATAAGTTATATAATAATAATATATGTATAGTTATATAAAGATAACGTAAACTTATATAGTATTGATATAACGTATAACGTTATATAGTATTAGATATACGTATAACGTTATATAGTATTACGTTATAACGTATAACGTTATATAGTATTACGTTATACTATAACGTTATATACGTTATATAGTATTACGTTATAACGTATAACGTTATATAGTATACGTTATAACGTAATTATATAGTATTACGATATAACGTATACGTTATATAGTATTACGATATAACGTATAACGTTATATAGTATTACGATATAACGTATAACGTTATATAATAATTTCGTTATATATGTATAACGTACAACGTTATATAGTATCATATAACGTATAACGTTATATAGTATTAAGATATAACGTATAACGTTATATAGTATTACGTTATAACGTGTAACGTTATATATATTATTATAGTATACGTTATATAGTATTAGTTATAACGTATATCGTTATATAGTATTACGTTATAACGTATAACGTTATATAGTATCAGTTTATAACGTATAACGTTATATAGTATTACGATATAACGTATAACGTTATACAGTATTACGATATACCGTATAACGTTATATAGTATCACTTTATAACGTACAACGTTATATGGTATTACGAAATAACGTATAACGTTATATGTTATTACGTTATAACGTATAACGTTATATAGTATTACGTTATAACGTATAACGTTATATAGTATTACGATATAACGCATAACGTTATATAGTATTACGTTATAACGCATAACGTTATATAGTATTACGATATAACGTATAACGTTATATAGTATTGCGTTATAACGTATAACGTTATATAGTAATACGATATATCGTATAACGTTATATAGTATTACGTTATAACGTATAACGTTATATGTTATTACGTTATAACGTATAACGTTATATAGTATTACGTTATAACGTATAACGTTATATAGTATTACGATATAACGTATAACGTTATATAGTATTACGTTATAACGCATAACGTTATATAGTATTACGATATAACGCATAACGTTATACAGTATTACGATATATCGTATAACGTTATATAGTATTACGTTATAACGTATAACGTTATATAGTATTACGTTATAACGTATAACGTTATATAATAGTACGATATATCTGATAACGTTATATAGTATTACGTTATAACGTATAACGTTATATAGTATTACGTTATAACGTATAACGTTATATAGTATTACGTTATATAGTATTACGTTATAACGTATATCGTTATATAGTATTACGTTATAACGTATAACGTTATATAGTATTACGTTATAACGTACAACGTTATATAGTATTACGATATAACGTATAACGTTATACAGTATTACGATATACCGTATAACGTTATATAGTAATAGGATATATCGTATGACGTTATATAGTATTACGTTATAACGTACAACGTTATATAGTATTACAATATAACGTACAACGTTATACAGTATTACGTTATAACGTATAGCGTTATAGAATATTACGGTATAACGTATAACGTTATACAGCATTACGATATAACGTATAACGTTATATAGTATTACGTTATAACGTACAATGTTATATGGTATTACGTTATAACGTATAACGTTATATGGTATTACGATATAACGTACAACGTTATATAGTACTACGATATAACGTATAACGTTATATGTTATTACGTTATAACGTATAACGTTATACAGTATTACGTTATAACGTTTAACGTTATATAGTAATACGATATATCGTATAACGTTATATAGTATTACGTTATAACGTATAACGTTATATAGTATTGTTATAACGTATAACTTATATAGTATATGTTATACGTATAACGTTATATAGTATTACATATAACGTATACGTTATATAGTATTAGATATAACGTATAACTTTATATAGTATTACGTTATAAGTATAACGTTATATAACGGTACGATATACATGTATATAGTTTACTATAGTATACTTATATAATATTGTATACGATAACGTATATGTTATTATTATAACGTATACGTTATATAGTATATTTATAACGTAAACTTATATAGTATTAATATAACGTATACGTTATATAGTATTACTTATAACGTATAACGTTATATAGTATTACGTTATAACGTATAACGTCATATAGTATTACGTTATATCGTTTAACGTTATATAGTATTACGTTATAACGTATAACGTTATATAGTATTACGATATATCGTATAACGTTATATAGTATTACGTTATAACGTATAACGTTATATAGTAATAGGATATATCGTATAACGTTATATAGATTTCGTTATAACGTACAACGTTATATGGTATTACGTTATAACGTATAACGTTATATAATATTACGATATATCGGATAACGTTATATAGTATTACGATATAACGTATAACGTTATATAGTATTACGTTATAACGTATAACGTTACATAGTATCACTTTATAACGTACCACGTTATATAGTATTACGATACAACGCATAACGTTATATAGTATTACGTTATAACGTATAACGTTATATGGTAATAGGATATATCGTATAACGTTATATAGTATTACGATACAACGCATAACGTTATATAGTATTACGTTATAACGTATAACGTTATATGGTAATAGGATATATCGTATAACGTTATATAGTATTACGGTATAACGTATAACGTTATATAGTATTACGTTATAACGTATAACGTTATATAGTATTACGATATAAGGTACAACGTTATATATAATTACGATATAACGTATAACGTTATATAGTATTACGATATAACGTATAACGTTATATAGTAATACGTTATATCGTATAACGATATATAAGATTATGTTATAACGTATAACGTTATATAGTATTACGATATAACGTATAACGTTATATAGTATTACGACACACAGTATAACGTTATATAGTATTACGTTATAACGTATAACGTTATATAACAGTACGATATATCGTATAACGTTATATAGTATTACGCTATACGTATAACGTTATATAATATTACGGTATATCGGATAACGTCATATGCTATTACGTTATTACGTATAACGTTATAAAGTATTACGTTATAACGTACAACGTTATATAGTATTACGATATAACGTATAACGTTATATAGTATTACATTATAACGTATAACGTTATATAGCATTACGTTATAACGTATAACGTTATATAGTATTACGTTATAACGTATAACGTTATATGGTAATATTATATATCGTATGACGTTATATAGTATTACGTTATAACGTATAACGTTATATGGTATTACGTTATAACGTATAACGTTATATAGTATTACGATATAACGTACAACGTTATATAGTATTACGATATAACGTATAACGTTATATAGTATTACGTTATACGTATAACGTTATATAGTAATAGGATATATCCTATGAAGTTATATAGTATTCGTTATAACGTACAACGTTATATAGTATTACGATATAACGTACAACGTTATATAGTATTACGAAATAACGTATAACGTTATATGTTATTACGTTATAACGTACAACGTTATATAGTATTACGATATATCGTATAACGTTATATAGTATTCCGTTATAACGTAGAACGTTATATAGTATTACGAAATAACGTATAACGTTATACAGTATTACGATATATCGTATAACGTTATATAGTATTACGTTATAACGTATAACGTTATATAGTATTACGTTGTAACGTATAACGTTATATAGTAATAGGATATATCGTATGACGTTACATAGGATTTCGTTATAACGTACAACGTTATATGGTATTACGTTATAACGTATAACGTTATATAGTATTACGTTATACGTATAACGTTATATAGTATTACGATATAACGTATAACGTTATATAGTATTACGTTATAACGTATAACGTTATATAGTATCACGTTATAACGTACCACGTTATATAGTATTACGATACAACGTATAACGTTATATAGTATTACGTTATAACGTATAACGTTATATGGTAATAGGATATATCGTATGACGTTATATAGTATTACGATACAACGTATAACGTTATATAGTATTACGTTATAACGTATAACGTTATATGGTAATAGGATATATCGTATAACGTTATATAGTATTACGTTATAACGTATAACGTTATATGGTATTACGTTATAACGTATAACGTTATATAGTATTACGATATAACGTACAACGTTATATATAATTACGATATAACGTATAACGTTATATAGTATTACGATATAACGTATAACGTTATATAAAGGTACGATATATCGGATAACGTTATATAGTATTACGCTATATCGCATAACGTTATATAGTATTACGGTATAACGGATAACGTTATATGCTATTACGTTATAACGTATAACGTTATATAGTATCACGTTATAACGTACAACGTTATATAGTATTACGATATAACGTATAACGTTATATAGTATTACGTAATAACGTATAACGTTATATAGCATTACGTTATATCGTATAACGTTATATAGTATTACGTTATAACGTATAACGTTATATAGTATTACGTTATAACGTATAACGTTATATAGTATCACGATATAACGTACAACGTTATATAGTATTACGATATAACGCTATAACGTTATATAGTATTACGATATACCGTATAACGTTATATAGTATTACGTTATAACGTACAACGTTATATGGTATTACGATATAACGTATAACGTTATATGTTATTACGTTATAACGTATAACGTTATATAGTATTACGTTATATAGTATTACGATATAACGTATAACGTTATATAGTATTACGTTATAACGTATAACGTTATATAGTATTACGATATAACGTATAACGTTATATAGTATTACGTTATAACGTATAACGTTATATAGTATTACGTTATAACGTATAACGTTATATAGTATTACGATATAACGTATAACGTTATATAGTATTACGTTATAACGTATAACGTTATATAGTAATAGGATATATCGTATAACGTTATATAGTATTACGTTATAACGTATAACGTTATATATTATTACGTTATAACGTATAACGTTATATAGTATTACGTTATAATGTACAACGTTATATAGTATTACGATATAACGTATAACGTTATACAGTATTACGATATATCGTATAACGTTATATAGTATTACGTTATAACGTATAACGTTATATAGTATTACGTTATAACGTATAACGTTATATAGTATTACGTTATATCGTATAACGTTATAACGTATAACGTTATATAGTATTACGTTATAACGTATAACGTTATATAGTATTACGTAATAACGTACAACGTTATATAGTAATACGATATAACGTATAACGTTATATAGTATTACGATATAACGTATAACGTTATATAGTATTACGTTATAACGTACAACGTTATATGGTATTACGTTATAACGTATAACGTTATGTAGTAATACGATATAACGTATAACGTTATATAGTATTACGATATAACGTATAACGTTATATAGTATTACGTTATAACGTATAACGTTATATAGTATTACGATATAACGTATAACGTTATATATAATTACGATATAACGTACAACGTTATATAGTATTACGTTATAACGTATAACGTTATATAGTATTACGTTATAACGTATAACGTTATACAGTATTACGATATAACGTATAACGTTATATAGTATTACGTTATAACGTATAACGTTATATAGTATTACGTTATAACGTATAACGTTATATAGTATTACGTTATAACGTATAACGTTATATAGTATTACGTTATAACGTACAACGTTATATGGTATTACGAAATAACGTATAACGTTATATGTTATTACGTTATAACGTATAACGTTATATAGTATTACGATATATCGTATGACGTTATATAGTATTCCGATATAACGTACAACGTTATATAGTATTACGATATAACGTATAACGTTATACAGTATTACGATATAACGTATAACGTTATATAGTATAACGATATATCGTATGAC
Organism: Bombus balteatus; assembly: GCA_019201815.1. NCBI lineage: Eukaryota > Metazoa > Arthropoda > Insecta > Hymenoptera > Apidae > Bombus > Bombus balteatus. The sequence goes on along the minus strand of JAFJHM010000110.1, from coordinate 13,837 downwards.
GTTATATAGTATTACGTTATAACGTATAACGTTATATAGTATTACGTTATAACGTATAACGTTATATAATAGTACGATATATCTGATAACGTTATATAGTATTACGTTATAACGTATAACGTTATATAGTATTACGTTATAACGTGTAACGTTATATAGTATTACGTTATATCGTATAACGTTATATAGTATTACGTTATAACGTATAACGTTATATAGTATTACGTTATAACGTATAACGTTATATAGTATTACGATATAACGTATAACGTTATATGGTATTACGATATAACGTACAACGTTATATGGTATTACGATATAACGTATAACGTTATATAGTATTACGATATAACGTATAACGTTATATAGTATTACGTTATAACGTATAACGTTATATAGTATTACGTTATAACGTATAACGTTATATAGTATTACGTTATAACGTATAACGTTATATAGTATTACGATATAACGTATAACGTTATATAGTATTACGTTATAACGTATAACGTTATATAGTATTACGATATAACGTATAACGTTATATAGTATTACGATATAACGTATAACGTTATATAGTATTACGATATAACGTATAACGTTATATAGTATTACGTTATAACGTATAACGTTATATGGTATTACGTTATAACGTATAACGTTATATAGTATTACGTTATAACGTATAACGTTATATAGTATATTACGATATAACGTATAACGTTATATAGTATTACGATTATAACGTATAACGTTATATAGTATTACGTTATAACGTATAACGTTATATAGTATTACGATATAACGTATAACGTTATATAGTATTACGATATAACGTATAACGTTATATAGTATTACGTTATAACGTATAACGTTATATAGTATTACGATATAACGTATAACGTTATATAGTATTACGTTATAACGTATAACGTTATATAGTATTACGATATAACGTATAACGTTATATAGTATTACGATATAACGTACAACGTTATATAGTATTACGATATAACGTATAACGTTATATAGTATTACGTTATAACGTATAACGTTATATAGTATTACGTTATAACGTATAACGTTATATAGTATTACGTTATAACGTATAACGTTATATAGTATTACGTTATAACGTATAACGTTATATAGTATTACGTTATAACGTATAACGTTATATAGTATTACGATATAACGTATAACGTTATATAGTATTACGTTATAACGTATAACGTTATATAGTATTACGTTATAACGTATAACGTTATATAGTATTACGATATAACGTATAACGTTATATAGTATTACGTTATAACGTATAACGTTATATAGTATTACGTTATAACGTATAACGTTATATAGTATTACGATATAACGTATAACGTTATATAGTATTACGTTATAACGTATAACGTTATATAGTATTACGTTATAACGTATAACGTTATATAGTATTACGTTATAACGTATAACGTTATATAGTATTACGATATAACGTATAACGTTATATAGTATTACGTTATAACGTATAACGTTATATAGTATTACGTTATAACGTATAACGTTATATAGTATTACGTTATAACGTATAACGTTATATAGTATTACGATATATCGTATAACGTTATATAGTATTACGTTATAACGTATAACGTTATATAGTATTACGTTATAACGTATAACGTTATATAGTATTACGATATAACGTATAACGTTATATAGTATTACGTTATAACGTATAACGTTATATAGTATTACGTTATAACGTATAACGTTATATAGTATTACGTTATAACGTATAACGTTATATAGTATTACGATATAACGTATAACGTTATATAGTATTACGATATAACGTATAACGTTATATAGTATTACGTTATAACGTATAACGTTATATAGTATTACGATATAACGTATAACGTTATATAGTATTACGATATAACGTATAACGTTATATAGTATTACGATATAACGTATAACGTTATATAGTATTACGTTATAACGTATAACGTTATATAGTATTACGATATAACGTATAACGTTATATAGTATTACGTTATAACGTATAACGTTATATAGTATTACGATATAACGTATAACGTTATATAGTATTACGTTATAACGTATAACGTTATATAGTATTACGTTATAACGTATAACGTTATATAGTATTACGTTATAACGTATAACGTTATATAGTATTACGTTATAACGTATAACGTTATATAGTATTACGTTATAACGTATAACGTTATATAGTATTACGATATAACGTATAACGTTATATAGTATTACGTTATAACGTATAACGTTATATAGTATTACGATATAACGTATAACGTTATATAGTATTACGTTATAACGTATAACGTTATATAGTATTACGTTATAACGTATAACGTTATATAGTATTACGTTATAACGTATAACGTTATATAGTATTACGTTATAACGTATAACGTTATATAGTATTACGATATAACGTATAACGTTATATAGTATTACGTTATAACGTATAACGTTATATAGTATTACGTTATAACGTATAACGTTATATAGTATTACGATATAACGTATGACGTTATATAGTATTACGTTATAACGTATAACGTTATATAGTATTACGTTATAACGTATAACGATATAACGTATAACGTTATATAGTATTACGTTATAACGTATAACGTTATATAGTATTACGATATAACGTATAACGTTATATAGTATTACGTTATAACGTATAACGTTATATAGTATTACGTTATAACGTATAACGTTATATAGTATTAACGATATAACGTATAACGTTATATAGTATTACGTTATAACGTATAACGTTATATAGTAATACGATATATCGTATAACGTTATATAGTATTACGTTATAACGTACAACGTTATATAGTATTACGTTATAACGTATAACGTTATATAGTATTACGATATAACGTATAACGTTATATAGTATTACGTTATAACGTATAACGTTATATAGTATTACGTTATAACGTATAACGTTATATAGTATTACGTTATAACGTATAACGTTATATAGTATTACGATATAACGTATAACGTTATATAGTATTACGATATAACGTATAACGTTATATAGTATTACGTTATAACGTATAACGTTATATGGTATTACGTTATAACGTATAACGTTATATAGTATTACGTTATAACGTATAACGTTATATAGTATTACGTTATAACGTATAACGTTATATAGTATTACGATATAACGTACAACGTTATATAGTATTACGATATAACGTATAACGTTATATAGTATTACGATATAACGTATAACGTTATATAGTATTACGTTATAACGTATAACGTTATATAGTATTACGATATAACGTATAACGTTATATAGTATTACGTTATAACGTATAACGTTATATAATAGTACGATATATCGTATAACGTTATATAGTATTACGTTATAACGTATAACGTTATATAGTATTACGTTATAACGTGTAATGTTATATAGTATTACGTTATATCGTATAACGTTATATAGTATAACGATATATCGTATAACGTTATATAGTATTACGTTATAACGTACAATGTTATATGGTATTACGATATAACGTATAACGTTATATGGTATTACGATATAACGTACAACGTTATATGGTACTACGAAATAACGTATAACGTTATATAGTAATAGGATATATCGTATGACGTTATATAGTATTACGTTGTAACGTATAACGTCATATAGTATTACGTTATATCGTATAACGATATATAAGATTTTGTTATAACGTATAACGATATATAGTATTACGATATAACGTATAACGTTATGTGGTATTACGACACACAGTATAACTTTATATAGTATTACGTTATACCGTATAACGTTATATAACGGTACGATATATCGGATAACGTCATATAGTATTACGCTATATCGCATAACGTTATATAATATTACGCTATATCGGATAACGCCATATGCTATTACGTTATTACGTATAACGTTTTAAAGTATCACTTTATAACGTACAACGTTATATAGTATTACGATATAACGTATAACGTTATATAGTATTACATTATAACGTATAACGTTATATAGTATTACGTTATAACGTACAACGTTATATAGTATTACGATATAACGTACAACGTTATATGGTATTACGAAATAACGTATAACGTTATATGTTATTACGTTATAACGTACAACGTTATATGGTATTACGATATATCGTATGACGTTATATAGTATTCCGTTATAACGTACAACGTTATATAGTATTACGATATAACGTATAACGTTATACAGTATTACGATATAACGTATAACGTTATATAGTATAACGATATATCGTATGACGTTATATAGTAATACGTTATAACGTATAACGTTATATAGTATTACGTTATAACGTATAACGTTATATAATAGTACGATATATCTGATAACGTTATATAGTATTACGTTATAACGTATAACGTTATATAGTATTACGTTATAACGTGTAACGTTATATAGTATTACGTTATATCGTATAACGTTATATAGTATTACGTTATAACGTATATCGTTATATAGTATTACGTTATAACGTATAACGTTATATAGTATCACTTTATAACGTACAACGTTATATAGTATTACGATATAACGCATAACGTTATACAGTATTACGATATACCGTATAACGTTATATAGTATCACTTTATAACGTACAACGTTATATGGTATTACGAAATAACGTATAACGTTATATGTTATTACGTTATAACGTATAACGTTATATAGTACTACGTTATAACGTATAACGTTATATAGTATTACGATATAACGCATAACGTTATATAGTATTACGTTATAACGTATAACGTTATATAGTATTACGATATAACGCATAACGTTATATAGTATTACGTTATAACGTATAACGTTATATAGTAATAGGATATATCGTATGACGTTATATAGTATTACGTAATAACGTATAACGTTATATGTTATTACGTTATAACGTATAACGTTATATAGTATTACGTTATAACGTATAACGTTATATTATAGTACGATATATCGGATAACGTTATATAGTATTACGTTATAACGTATAACGTTATATAGTATTACGTTATAACGTATAACGTTATATAGTATTACGTTATATCGTATAACGTTATATAGTATTACGTTATAACGTATAACGTTATATAGTATTACGTTATAACGTATAACGTTATATAGTATTACTTTATAACGTACAACGTTATATAGTATTACGATATAACGCATAACGTTATATAGTATTACGATATACCGTATAACGTTATATAGTATTACTTTATAACGTACAACGTTATATGGTATTACGAAATAACGTATAACGTTATATGTTATTACGTTATAACGTATAACGTTATATAGTATTACGATATAACGTATAACGTTATGCAGTATTACGATATATCGTATAACGTTATATAGTATTACGTTATAACGTATAACGTTATATAGTATTACGTTATAACGTATAACGTTATATAGTAATAGGATATATCGTATAACGTTATATAGTATTACGTTATAACGTACAACGTTATATGGTATTACGTTATAACGTATAACGTTATATAGTATTACGATATAACGTATAACGTTATATAGTATTACGATATATCGTATAACGTTATATAGTATTACGCTATAACGTATAACGTTATATAGTATTACGTTATAACGTACAACGTTATATGGTATTACGATATATCGTATGACGTTATATAGTATTACGTTATAACGTACAACGTTATATGGTATTACGTTATAACGTATAACGTTATATAGTATTACGATATAACGTACAACGTTATATATAATTACGATATAACGTATAACGTTATATAGTATTACGATATAACGTATAACGTTATACAGTATTACGATATATCGTATAACGTTATATAGTATTACGTTATAACGTATAACGTTATATAGTATTACGATATAACGTATAATGTTATATAGTATTACGTTATAACGTATAACGTTATATAGTATTACGTTATAACGTACAACGTTATATGGAATTACGAAATAACGTATAACGTTATATGTTATAACGTCGTAACGTATAACGTTATATAGTAATAGGATATATCGTATGACGTTATATAGTATTACGATATAACGTACAACGTTATATAATATTACGATATAACATATAACGTTATATAGTATTACGATATAACGTATAACGTTATATAGTATAACGATATATCGTATGACGTTATATAGTATTACGTTATAACGTATAACGTTATATAGTATTACGTTATAACGTATAACGTTATATAATAGTACGATATATCTGATAACGTTATATAGTATTACGTTATAACGTATAACGTTATATAGTATTACGTTATAACGTATAACGTTATATAGTATTACGTTATATCGTATAACGTTATATAGTATTGCGTTATAACGTATAACGTTATATAGTATTACGTTATAACGTATAACGTTATATAGTATTACTTTATAACGTACAACGTTATATAGTATTACGATATAACGCATAACGTTATATAGTATTACGATATACCGTATAACGTTATATAGTATTACGTTATAACGTACAACGTTATATGGTATTACGAAATAACGTATAACGTTATATGGTATTACGTTATAACGTATAACGTTATATAGTATTACGTTATAACGTATAACGTTATATAGTATTACGATATAACGTATAACGTTATATAGTATTACGCTATAACGTATAACGTTATATAGTATTACGATATAACGTATAACGTTATATAGTATTACGTTATAACGTATAACGTTATATAGTATTACGATATAACGTATAACGTTATATAGTATTACGTTATAACGTATAACGTTATATAGTATTACGATATAACGTATAACGTTATATAGTATTACGTTATAACGTATAACGTTATATAGTATTACGTTATAACGTATAACGTTATATAGTATTACGTTATAACGTATAACGTTATATAGTATTACGATATATCGTATAACGTTATATAGTATTACGTTATAACGTACAATGTTATATGGTATTACGATATAACGTATAACGTTATATGGTATTACGATATAACGTACAACGTTATATGGTACTACGAAATAACGTATAACGTTATATAGTAATAGGATATATCGTATGACGTTATATAGTATTACGTTATAACGTATAACGTTATATAGTATTACGTTATATCGTATAACGATATATAAGATTTTGTTATAACGTATAACGTTATATAGTATTACGATATAACGTATAACGTTATGTGGTATTACGACACAACGTATAACGTTATATAGTATTACGTTATACCGTATAACGTTATATAACGGTACGATATATCGGATAACGTCATATAGTATTACGCTATATCGTATAACGTTATATAATATTACGCTATATCGGATAACGCCATATGCTATTACGTTATTACGTATAACGTTTTAAAGTATCACGTTTATAACGTACAACGTTATATAGTATTACGATATAACGTATAACGTTATATAGTATTACATTATAACGTATAACGTTATATAGTATTACGTTATAACGTACAACGTTATATAGTATTACGATATAACGTACAACGTTATATGGTATTACGAAATAACGTATAACGTTATATGTTATTACGTTATAACGTACAACGTTATATGGTATTACGATATATCGTATGACGTTATATAGTATTCCGTTATAACGTACAACGTTATATAGTATTACGATATAACGTATAACGTTATACAGTATTACGATATAACGTATAACGTTATATAGTATAACGATATATCGTATGACGTTATATAGTAATACGTTATAACGTATAACGTTATATAGTATTACGTTATAACGTATAACGTTATATAATAGTACGATATATCTGATAACGTTATATAGTATTACGTTATAACGTATAACGTTATATAGTATTACGTTATAACGTGTAACGTTATATAGTATTACGTTATATCGTATAACGTTATATAGTATTACGTTATAACGTATATCGTTATATAGTATTACGTTATAACGTATAACGTTATATAGTATTACGTTATAACGTACAACGTTATATAGTATTACGATATAACGTATAACGTTATACAGTATTACGATATAACGTATAACGTTATATAGTATTACGTTATAACGTATAACGTTATATGGTATTACGAAATAACGTATAACGTTATATGGTATTACGTTATAACGTATAACGTTATATAGTATTACGTTATAACGTATAACGTTATATAGTATTACGATATAACGTATAACGTTATATAGTATTACGTTATAACGTATAACGTTATATAGTATTACGATATAACGTATAACGTTATATAGTATTACGTTATAACGTATAACGTTATATAGTAATACGATATATCGTATGACGTTATATAGTATTACGTAATAACGTATAACGTTATATAAGTTATAACGTATTATATTTATAACGTATAACGTTATATAGTATTACGTTATAACGTATAACGTTATATAGTAGTACGATATAACGTATAACGTTATATAGTATTACGTTATAACGTATAACGTTATATAGTATTACGTTATAACGTATAACGTTATATAGTATTACGTTATAACGTATAACGTTATATAGTATTACGTTATAACGTATAACGTTATATAGTATTACGTTATAACGTATAACGTTATATAGTATTACGTTATAACGTACAACGTTATATAGTATTACGATATAACGCATAACGTTATACAGTATTACGATATACCGTATAACGTTATATAGTATCACTTTATAACGTACAACGTTATATGGTATTACGAAATAACGTATAACGTTATATGTTATTACGTTATAACGTATAACGTTATATAGTATTACGATATAACGTATAACGTTATGCAGTATTACGATATATCGTATAACGTTATATAGTATTACGTTATAACGTATAACGTTATATAGTATTACGTTGTAACGTATAACGTTATATAGTAATAGGATATATCGTATGACGTTACATAGGATTTCGTTATAACGTACAACGTTATATGGTATTACGTTATAACGTATAACGTTATATAGTATTACGATATAACGTATAACGTTATGCAGTATTACGATATATCGTATAACGTTATATAGTATTACGCTATAACGTATAACGTTATATAGTATTACGTTATAACGTACAACGTTATATGGTATTACGATATATCGTATGACGTTATATAGTATTACGTTATAACGTACAACGTTATATGGTATTACGTTATAACGTATAACGTTATATAGTATTACGATATAACGTACAACGTTATATATAATTACGATATAACGTATAACGTTATATAGTATTACGATATAACGTATAACGTTATACAGTATTACGATATATCGTATAACGTTATATAGTATTACGTTATAACGTATAACGTTATATAGTATTAAGATATAACGTATAATGTTATATAGTATTACATTATAACGTATAACGTTATATAGTATTACGTTATAACGTACAACGTTATATGGAATTACGAAATAACGTATAACGTTATATGTTATAACGTCGTAACGTATAACGTTATATAGTAATAGGATATATCGTATGACGCTATATAGTATTACGATATAACGTACAACGTTATATAATATTACGATATAACATATAACGTTATACAGTATTACGATATAACGTATAACGTTATATAGTATAACGATATATCGTATGACGTTATATAGTATTACGTTATAACGTATAACGTTATATAGTATTACGTTATAACGTATAACGTTATATAATAGTACGATATATCTGATAACGTTATATAGTATTACGTTATAACGTATAACGTTATATAGTATTACGTTATAACGTGTAACGTTATATAGTATTACGTTATATCGTATAACGTTATATAGTATTGCGTTATAACGTATAACGTTATATAGTATTACGTTATAACGTATAAGGTTATATAGTATCACTTTATAACGTACAACGTTATATAGTATTACGATATAACGCATAACGTTATACAGTATTACGATATACCGTATAACGTTATATAGTATCACTTTATAACGTACAACGTTATATGGTATTACGAAATAACGTATAACGTTATATGTTATTACGTTATAACGTATAACGTTATATAGTATTACGTTATAACGTATAACGTTATATAGTATTACGATATAACGCATAACGTTATATAGTATTACGTTATAATGCATAACGTTATATAGTATTACGATATAACGTATAACGTTATATAGTATTACGTTATAACGTATAACGTTATATAGTATTACGATATAACGTATAACGTTATATAGTATTACGTTATAACGCATAACGTTATATAGTATTACGCTATAACGTATAACGTTATATAGTATTACGTTATAACGTATAATGTTATATAGTAATAGGATATAACGTATAACGTTATATAGTATTACGTTATAACGTATAACGTTATATAGTATTACGATATAACGCATAACGTTATATAGTATTACGTTATAACGCATAACGTTATATAGTATTACGCTATAACGTATAGCGTTATATAGTATTACGTTATAACGTATAATGTTATATAGTAATAGGATATATCGTATGACGTTACATAGTGTTTCGTTATAACGTACAACGTTATATGGTATTACGTTATAACGTATAACGTTATATAGTAATAGGATATATCGTATGACGTTATATAGTATTACGTTATAACGTACAACGTTATATAGTATTACGATATAACGTATAACGTTATGCAGTATTACGATATATCGTATAACGTTATACAGTATTACGATATATCGTATAATGTTATATAGTATTACGTTATAACGTATAACGTTATATAGTATTACGTTATAACGTACAACGTTATATGGTATTACGAAATAACGTATAACGTTATATAGTATTACGAGAAAACGTATAACGTTATATAGTAATAGGATATATCGTATGACGTTATATAGTATTACGTTATAACGTACAACGTTATATAGTATTACAATATAACGTATAACGTTATACAGTATTACGTTATAACGTATAACGTAATATAGTATTACGTTATAACGTATAACGTTATATAGTATTACGATATAACGTATAACGTTATATAGTATTAGGATATAACGTATAACGTTATATAGTATTACGTTATAACGTACAACGTTATATGGTATTACGAAATAACGTATAACGTTATATAGTATTACGAGAAAACGTATAACGTTATATAGTAATAGGATATATCGTATGACGTTATATAGTATTACGTTGTAACGTATAACGTCATATAGTATTACGTTATATCGTATAACGATATATAAGATTTTGTTATAACGTATAACGATATATAGTATTACGATATAACGTATAACGTTATGTGGTATTACGACACACAGTATAACTTTATATAGTATTACGTTATACCGTATAACGTTATATAACGGTACGATATATCGGATAACGTCATATAGTATTACGCTATATCGCATAACGTTATATAATATTACGCTATATCGGATAACGCCATATGCTATTACGTTATTACGTATAACGTTTTAAAGTATCACTTTATAACGTACAACGTTATATAGTATTACGATATAACGTATAACGTTATATAGTATTACATTATAACGTATAACGTTATATAGTATTACGTTATAACGTACAACGTTATATAGTATTACGATATAACGTACAACGTTATATGGTATTACGAAATAACGTATAACGTTATATGTTATTACGTTATAACGTACAACGTTATATGGTATTACGATATATCGTATGACGTTATATAGTATTCCGTTATAACGTACAACGTTATATAGTATTACGATATAACGTATAACGTTATACAGTATTACGATATAACGTATAACGTTATATAGTATAACGATATATCGTATGACGTTATATAGTAATACGTTATAACGTATAACGTTATATAGTATTACGTTATAACGTATAACGTTATATAATAGTACGATATATCTGATAACGTTATATAGTATTACGTTATAACGTATAACGTTATATAGTATTACGTTATAACGTGTAACGTTATATAGTATTACGTTATATCGTATAACGTTATATAGTATTACGTTATAACGTATATCGTTATATAGTATTACGTTATAACGTATAACGTTATATAGTATCACTTTATAACGTACAACGTTATATAGTATTACGATATAACGCATAACGTTATACAGTATTACGATATACCGTATAACGTTATATAGTATCACTTTATAACGTACAACGTTATATGGTATTACGAAATAACGTATAACGTTATATGTTATTACGTTATAACGTATAACGTTATATAGTACTACGTTATAACGTATAACGTTATATAGTATTACGATATAACGCATAACGTTATATAGTATTACGTTATAACGCATAACGTTATATAGTATTACGATATAACGCATAACGTTATATAGTATTACGTTATAACGTATTACGTTATATAGTAATAGGATATATCGTATGACGTTATATAGTATTACGTAATAACGTATAACGTTATATGTTATTACGTTATAACGTATAACGTTATATAGTATTACGTTATAACGTATAACGTTATATTATAGTACGATATATCTGATAACGTTATATAGTATTACGTTATAACGTATAACGTTATATAGTATTACGTTATAACGTGTAACGTTATATAGTATTACGTTATATCGTATAACGTTATATAGTATTACGTTATAACGTATAACGTTATATAGTATTACGTTATAACGTATAACGTTATATAGTATTACGTTATAACGTACAACGTTATATAGTATTACGATATAACGTATGACGTTATACAGTATTACGATATACCGTATAACGTTATATAGTATCACTTTATAACGTACAACGTTATATGGTATAACGAAATAACGTATAACGTTATATGTTATTACGTTATAACGTATAACGTTATATAGTATTACGATATAACGTATAACGTTATGCAGTATTACGATATATCGTATAACGTTATATAGTATTACGTTATAACGTATAACGTTATATAGTATTACGTTGTAACGTATAACGTTATATAGTAATAGGATATATCGTATGACGTTACATAGGATTTCGTTATACCCCCCCTTTTGGTTTTGGGCCCCCCCCCCCCCCCCCCGCCCCCCCCCCCCTCCTCCACCCCCTGAAAACCATTATAGTCCTCCATAAAAGAAATAGTTGTAGCGGTACTTAACAGTAAAACATTAGAACGATCCCCGTCCCGTGGCCCGTCATATACAGGCCAAGTTCTTCGGGTAAGATGATTACGGGACGGTGACGCATCTACACAGTACATGTTCGGCTAGCCTGAGGACTTGCTATAAACCCTAAGATTTAGGTAAGCAAACGGACAAACAGCCCCTGTTCTAATTACAGGGAGAAACCCATTTCTCCACGAACCTTCACTCAGGGGAGGCTAGTATCTTTTATGACCACCAATATGGAGATTGACCAATTAGCAGTAGCGCCGATTTCCCTCACCTTCCGGGCGAGGGCTTTCCCCGACGGATCCGAGGATCGCGCGTCCTTAGACACCCAATACAGTTTTTGCCTTGGTGGCAACATCGAGTCGGAGAGTCATTCTTGAGTGCGATCTCCTCGCGTACAGAGCTTCGTCTTTACGAGCCGTGAACACTTTGAGTTGAACACTTTGAGTTGAACACTTTG